>OLKM01004694.1:0-20567 GCA_900291075.1 Melanogrammus aeglefinus | reverse complement strand
CCTCTCTCCTCCCCCCCTTCACCTCATCTCTCCCCGCTCCCCCCTCTTCTCTCCTCTCTGCCCCCCTTCCATCTCTCTCCTCCCCGCCTCCATCTCTTCCCTCCTCCCCCTCCCTCTTCCTCCTTCCCGTCATCTCTTCTCCCTCTCCTCTCCTTCGCTCTCCCTCCTTCTTCTCCTCTCTCTCCTGCCCCCTCCTCTCTCTCCTCCCCCCTCCATCTCTCTCCTCCCCCCTCCATCTCTCTCCTCCCCCCTCCATCTCTCTCCTCCCACCTCCATCTCTCTCTCTCCTCCCCTCCTCTCTCTCCTCCCCCCTCTCTTCTCTCTACACCCACCTCCTCTCTTTCTCTCTCTGCCCTCCACCTCCTCTCTTTCCTCTCCTCCCCCCTCCTCTCTCTCCCCCACCACTCCCCCCTCCTCTCTAACTCCTCCTCTCTCGCTTCCCCACTCCCCTCTCTCCCCCCTCCCCTCTGTAGACTGGGAGGAGGACCTGACGACGCTAAGGAGATAATGAGACATAGCTTCTTCTGTCTGGTTGACTGGCAGGACGTCTATAATAAAAAGGTATACATGTTGCCCCAGCAGGCCAACATGCACACTGTTCATTACCAGCTCCACAGGCCCCTGTCCTGGCAGGCAGCACAGACACCGCGTGGCCTCCCATGTCTCTATATCAACTCCTGATCTAGGTCTGTACTTTAATTCCATGGACTCTACAGTGGGCTTGTCATTAAAGTGAAAGGTAAACTCATTGTTTAATACAATAACATTTTAAAATGGTCCAGTGTTTTGGGCCGAGAGCTCTTGAGAAGGGGGAGGTGTTACCCGTGGTTACAGCGCACAGCGCCAACTTTGGGATACTTAGCTAGTGTGCTTTGTATAGCTAGAGTACGAGTTCAGAAACTGGCTAGCGGAGACACAAAAACACAGGATTTTACACCTGCTGTTTCTAAAGGACGGTATTATGGTAGTGCTACTGACTAAAGGGTTTGGCCTCAATGGCACTCTGACTAACTGTTCACATATGTTGGACTTAAGCGAGAAGTTGGACTGACTTAAATAGATTTTGCATTATATCTATATATATATATATATATATCGCACAAAGGGTTGTCTTGTGTAGGTCTTGGGTGACACATTGCCAGCATGTTCATAGATATGAACATGCTGGATGATGGCTGCATGATGTAAGTTTTTACATTTCAAATGTGATTTGTGCTCATACAAATACATACATAAGAGGCAGGTAGGTGTGGGCATGTGTGTGTGTGTGTGTGTGTGTGTGTGTGTGTGTGTGTGTGTGTGTGTGTGTGTGTGTGTGTGTGTGTGTGTGTGTGTGTGTGTGTGTGTGTGTGTGTGTGTGTGTGTGTGTGTGTGCGTGTGCGTGTGTGTTTGTGGTTGTCTGGGACACCTCCATGTGTGAACCAGGTGCCATGAGGCTTCCTATACAATATGTCACACAGGTGTTTATTTCATTCTACCTTCCTTCTCTCTCTTTTGTTTTTCACCCCTTCTTGTGACTTATCTTCATCTTTTCTTTGCTTTCTTTGGTTGTTGTTCTCTGTTCTCTCTGCACACATATGTATGACTTAACTCTCTCTCTCTCTCTCTCTCTCTCTCTCTCTCTCTCTCTCTCTCTCTTCTCTCTCTCTCTCTGCTCTCTCTCTCTCTCTCTCTCTCTCTCTCTCTCTCTCTCTCTCTCTCTCTCTCTCTCTCTCTCTAGTTGCTTCCGCCCTTCAAGCCTCAGGTGGCGTCTGAGACGGACACCAGGTACTTTGATGAGGAGTTCACAGCCCAGACCATCACAGTAACGCCCCCAGAGAAATGTAAGTCTCTCTCTCTCTTCTTCTCTTTACCGCTCTCTCAAATAACGTTATATTGTCGTATCTTGGAGGGGAGGGGGTGTTTGCATAAAACGTCTTCATATTAACATTTGAAAAAAAGGTCTTCTTTCTTCGATGAATATCTTTAATTTGTTTGTGTATTTGTGTCTGTATTAATAGTCAGATCTTTAATTTGAACTCGCTTAGAATACATAGACAAAATAGTTGTCCCGAGCCCGCTAAACAAATGCAAAAGCAGTACGCCAAGTAGTGCATTATCATGCTCCAATAATATCAATGTCGTCACGTGAGGTCAGTGACTCACTCAGTGGTTTTCCTACTGTGTTCTCCAGTCGATGAGGACGGCATGGACTGCCTCGACAACGAGAGAAGACCACATTTCCCACAGTTCTCCTACTCTGCCAGCGGGCGGGAATGAGGGTGTGTCACTCGAGTGCGGCCGGACTCTGGAGGTGGTCCTTGTGAAACACAACCTGGACTGTGGTTGTGGAGCGCCCCAGGAACGTATCGCTCTCCCCCCCCCCATCATACTAACTCTACTCTACGATCCCCTTTGAACAGAACTTTTTTTCACAGTTGCAAACTCTTCTCCAGGCTAATGTAGACTCTTGACGCGTGGCTCTGAAACTGTGATCAGTGGTTACCAAATGTCCGTGGAAGTGGCGGGAGCTTTGGCCGAGAGCAGCCTGCTGTGCTTTGAGACCCGATCCGCCCTTTGACCTCTCAACGCCGACTCGCGGATCACACGCGCCGGTGGTCGACGAAAATATCCTCCGATAGGTCAATAGCTGTATTTATACGATGGGGGGGGGGGGGGATAAGGAGAGGGTTTTTTTTAAGATGACGTGTACTATGATATATTTTAAGTCTTATTTAATCCAAACTGCCATCGCCGGTTGTCTCTCAGGCAGAACACAGACAGGCGCAGACACACAAGATTAGCAAACGCTCCACAAGATGCACACAGGTCTGAACACAGATCCTTACCGAAAACAATGCTGCGATCGTTTGAGGCAGCCCGGTTCGGGCGGAGCCGATACAGTGATGTCGTGAGCAAACACATTCCCGAGGCCCCCCCCCCCCCATCCGAAGCCGGCTCAAGCAGGATTTGACTCAGGTTTTCTCAGTGCAATTCATTCTCGTTGTTGCTGCTACTACTTCTATTATAACAACGCCCACTAAGACTACCATGGGTATGACAGTGCTGCTGCTACTGCTACTACCACTGCTACTACTAATACCAGGTGCTACTCTATCAGCTTCAATCTGCAGGTCATATTACAGGCGCCAGCAAAACATCAAACACCTCTATAACCGTCTGTCGTACCGTTGCACTTAGGCATGTACAGTATAAAGACTTACTTCTAATGTTAAACTTCAACTAGTGTGAGTCAACTTATGTTACGGATATCATATTTTGGTTTGTATGTGCGTGCGTGCGTCTGTGTGTGTGTGTGTGTGTGTGTGTGTGTGCGTGCGTGTGTGCGTGCGTGCGTGCGTGCGTGCGTGCGTGCGTTGTGCGTGCGTGCGTGCGTGCGTGCGTGCGTGCGTGCGTGCGTGCGTGCGTGCGTGCGTGCGTGCGTGCGTGCGTGCGTGCGTGCGTGCGTGCAGTTTAAATTGAAGCGTCTCGAGTTGGATTCAAAGGGCACCTCAAAGCGCAGCAGTGCTGCACACCGGAAGCTCCTGAACAACAAGCTTTACTACATCCCCCACAATGCTTTGTGGCCTGTCACGAAACATGAGGAATCTGTTCCGTTTTTTGAATGTTATCTCTTGTGAATTTTGAACTCCCCTTGAATTCAAAGTGTCTCTTGTACCAAAAAGGGAGACACTGTGGTACTGTGCATACGTGAACGATAGCTTTACCCTAACATATCATTGTCATGGCTTGAGAATAGCATGCCAGTATCTCTCTGTCCATATGCAGAACGGGAAGCATCTCTAGTAGGGTGGACCTATGTGGCCCAAAGAGGTCTGTGAAGGGAGGGCTATAGGCTAGGTCTTAAAGGTATTTATATGGTTTGAGTCGTAGCTCTGGACCAAGACAAGGTAAATGGACCACACAATACTAGCTAAACATATGTACGTCTGTGAATCGTTTATCAAAAGTCATTTTAAAAAGAGATTATGGTTCCCTGTTGAGGTATATTTAAAACCATTATGGGCTACACCGACCACAGTTGGAGCTGTATATATAAACGCTATTTATTGTTCTACTTATCAGTTTTGTATTTTCCTTTTTTTGTATTGTTATTTTATTTAAAAAAAAACATATTTTTAAATAATATTGTCCGACCAGTTTTCAAACTGGTCATAAAAAAGGCACCTCAAAGTCGGAAAAAAAAGGCACTTAAAATTGGCGGAAGAATGTAGGAGGGCTAGCGGCCTGCCTGCTGCTTGCCGTCATGATGCTAGCGTGTTTATGTCCTTCCATGACCAAAACGTACACAGCAACAAGGAAACGGTGCACAGTGAAGACAGGTATGACCGACCGCGGTCGCTGCTCAGTGCTGACGTTCTAGAGTTGGGCTAAGGCTATAACGTTCTGGACTCCCCCACCACAATCTATACTAAAAATGTTTACTCAATGGAAAGCAGAGTACCCTGCATTCAAGCGAGTCCATTTAACTTAAGTCACTTTTTTATCCAATCAGAAGTCTATAGGAGGGATTTCCAAGAGGGATTATTTATTTTAGCCTCTTAACCTTCCCGCAAGGTGTATTTCCAGCCATATAAATAACATGGTGAAAAACTAACGAATCCATGCGTCAAATTTACGGATTTAAAAGCAGATATGCTATTTAAACACGTGGGTGAAGCTTATCCCAGAAGAGGATGTGTTAGTTGGTAAAGCATTTATACTCCACACAATAATGAGCCGAGCCGCTGGTGTTCTGCTCCGATATGTTGTGTCTCCAGACAGCTGTGAGGTAGTCGAGAGAGCAGGAGGACGTTAAGGCACAAAGAAGGCAACCTGGTGAGATGTACCGGAGAGGAGATGAGTTTGAGAAGAGGAAGTTGATCAGCTGCTCTCCTGTCTGTCTGTGAACAGGAGGCATCCAAGTGGGATTGCGGAATTAGTGGAAAGTTGTGTTGAGAGAGAGTTCTAGAGGAGTTCTAGGAGAGTTCTAGAACAGTTCTAGAAGAGTATGAAAGGTTTTAAGGAGGACAAAAAGGGTTCTGAGGTTGATAGAGCTAGGAAGGAGTAGAATCTACCAGGCCTTAGAAAATCCCTCTTATGAGCTGTAGCGTCTCGCTTATACGAAGGCGGTCAGGCATGCACTACCATTATGAAGGAACACAGTTAAAATATCTCCATTCAATCTCCATTCAAAGACATTCAATGTGGAGAAATAAACTGCTTACAATTGTAAGCAGGCATGATGGAGAGGTCTCGATTATGTGTTGGTCTAGTGTAGATCTAATCCAGGTCAGGTTCTAGGTCTTTGTCTAGTGGCAATCTAGTCTAGCTCTAGGTATTGGTCTAGTCACGTATATCTAGCTCTACGTATTGGTCTAATGCAGATCTAGCCTAGGTCTTGGTCGTGCAGATCTATCTCTATGTATTTGGTCTAATGCAGATCTAGCCTAGGTCTTCGTCCAGTGTCTCTGGTCTAGGTCTTGGTCTAATGTCCTGTGTCTCCAGCTCTAGAACTTGGTCGAGTGTCCAGTGTCTCTGGTCTAGGTCTTGGTCTAATGTCCAGTGTCTCCAGCTCTAGAACTTGGTCTAGTGTCCAGTGTCTCTGGTCTAGAACTTGGTCTAGTGTCCAGTGTCTCTGGTATAGGTCTTGTTCCAGGGCCTCTGGTCTAGGTCTTGGTGGGGTCCTGTCTTTACTGTGTGCTGTCCACCCTCTAGTGTGGACTCCGTCGGTCTGTTGCTGTGCACTCATTATGTCTTCCAAGTTGGACCTCAGTCAGTCAATTATGATTTCAAATAGTTTCACTTTCTTTTTTTCTCAACACATTCTGAC
The DNA here is from genome assembly GCA_900291075.1 of Melanogrammus aeglefinus. Classification (NCBI taxonomy): domain Eukaryota; kingdom Metazoa; phylum Chordata; class Actinopteri; order Gadiformes; family Gadidae; genus Melanogrammus; species Melanogrammus aeglefinus. The sequence continues at coordinate 14,755 of OLKM01004694.1, read as the reverse complement.
TATCTTCCTGCTTTATGTAAGGTATTTATGGCTAACCATTAGAATGGCTTTATTTGAAGTCGGAAAGCTGAATTGTTTATAATGAAAATACTTCGGTGACAGATAAAGCTATAGAGCTATGTGTTACAGTCATACAACTTCAGTTCAGTCTAGAACATTTTGATGTGTAAAAAAAAAATTGAAGCTATTGTTCTCTAAGGTCTACATTTTAAATTTATTTCATTTTCAAAAATGTTTAAAATGGGGCAGATATTGAGGGAAGCGATATGGCTAACAGAGGGAGAATAGAGTATTTTGCTTGTGTTAGGTATTGAAAGAAATGTATTCTGGATATTATTTATTTCAATGTCTATTTTGTATCTTTTAAATATGAATGGATAACTTGAATTTCAATTTTTTTAATTTTATTTGGTTTATTTTGTTGTAATTGTACTTTGTGTGGCAGTTTGTCAGGGATTGTAGCTGTTTTCCATAATGCAGTTGATGTTTTTGTGAAATAATAATTTTCCATTTCCTGTAAAACCATCGGTAGCTGTATATCCGCTGCCCTTAGTTTCCATGTACATGATTTAGAGTTAATTCTCGGCCAAGACGCTTTGTGAGCAACAGTTTAAATGAATGCCGCCCGACCTGCACACGAAAAAACCTGCTCAGAGCCAGACCCGAGTCAAGACTGGGCTAGAACTCTGATGATAAGACTTCTCTGTGATCGATTAGGTCTGCCTGGCACAAGCTGAAGAACACGATGCATTCAACCTGCTACTGTACCCAACTGGCTGTCCTGCCTGACATCAATCACTCGTCTGGATGGATTTCAGCTCTGGTTCGACCCTGGGTCTGTTGGACGCTCGCCCGGCTAGCTTCGTCTGCAGCGTGAGCGCCCCACGCTAATCAGTATAGAGCAGGATTCACAAAGTAGCACTTTTTACTTCCCTTGTGTTCGTATGTTTTGGAGAATCTGATTCAGTTCTGCTTAAAGGAAGGTGTCTTCTTCATAAAAAAAAGGGAAATTTGAACCAACTTCCAGATTCTAACAACTGGCGTTCTTTGGTGTGGCTGTAGACAACTCTTGTCCCATGGCATGACCTAGGAGATTCTATATGTGTGTTCTGGAGGAATAGAGAGAGACTTCTGCTGCTGTCTCAACCAGGAGACATTGGGGGGAAAGATATTTGTTTTGTGTATATGTATGGAGAGTAGTCCGGTCATTGGGTCCAATGCATTGATGACCACCTCTGAACAGCATTTCATCCAACCTTAAAGGTTTTTGCCGGACAAGGCCCCCTCCTCCCACCAGTGAGTGGTCTGTTCAGATCAGTCCCCTCAGCCTGCATCTAATACAAACACAAAGAGAATCCATCGCTAAAATGATTAATCAGATCTGACTTGGTCATTCTCTGAGGAAGGTTCCACTGGAACAACACATGTTATGTTGCTATGACTACTTCAAGCATGTTCGTCCAGACCCTATGCATATCGAGAAGTAGTTTTATCTCCAGCGTAAGGGAGGGGGGTTGTGTTGGACCTTTTAATCAAAGCATTTCAACTTCATTTGGATTCAGTGCAGGGATTCTTATTTTCATGTTTGTACAATAGTGACAGAGTTCACTCCTATGCTGCTAATATCTGTACTGTTTGTCATTCACTGAGCATATATGAGTCCAGATGTATTTGGATAATAGGCAGATCCCTTTCAACCGCTTGAGCTGCTTTTGCTGATGTCCAGTTACATTAATCCTCAACGGCTCTGCAATGTATTCCACTGATTTAAATTGCAGGCATGCTGTAAGTTCAGGACCTTTTAAGTATTTAAAAGGATTTCTGATTCAGCTCATCTTACGCTCGTCGGTACAACATAACACATAATGGTTCTTAAACATTTTAAAAAGCATGTCATTCTAATCATAAAGACAAAGAATTATGCCCAGTAGAAAATAACAATATTAAGATGAGGCCCTGTCCATGGAGCGCTTCACATTTCATGGCCATCCTCATCTGGTGAGCAGAGTTGGTCCCTACAGGATTATACTGTAACAGAGGCATCAGCTGTGTGTGTCTGTGTGGCCATTACCAGCCAATGGAAACCAGATGTTCACATTTGCTGAAAGTGTAGGGAACCCACCCCCCCCCCGCCCCTGTGGAACCGGAACGACTCAGACACACGCGCACACACACACACACACACACACACACACACACACACACACACACACACACACACACACACACACACACACACACGATTTTCAGTGCTTCAGACTAAATTAAGACAACATCTCTCTGTATATCTGTGTGTGTGTGTGTGTGTGTGTGTGTGTGTGTGTGTGTGTGTGTGTGTGTGTGTGTGTGTGTGTGGTGTGTGTGTGTGTGCGTGTGTCTCAATCTCTCTCTCGTGTCTCTGTCTCTCTTTCTGTGTGTGCGTATGCGTGTGGCTCAATCTCTCTCTCGTGTCTCTCTCTCTCTTTCTGTGTGTGTGTCTCCCTCAGTCTTTCTCTCGCTCACTCTCTCCCTGCGTCTCTCTCTCTATGTGGTCCCTACTTCGACATGGTTTATTGTGCCGCAGGGCCCAGGGGCCCACTGAGAACAACTGAATTGTTATTTTAATGACCCACCCAATTACCATCAAAAGCAGAGGATTTTTTACACTGTATGTCTGTAGTATTTTTTACACATGAGATGTAAATGACAGGGATGGTCGTTATCTTCCTTTTAATCATTCACAGCTTCAATAAACAGTATACCACTCTGTAAATCGAATGTTTGGTGTCCTTTCATTCCCACTGGCAGCGACTGATTACAAGTCCAATATGATACACAGGGCGACCAAAACATGTTGGTCCTCATCTGTACACCATACCAGTGTTGGCCTTTTTGTCTCGGGGAAAAATGGTGGACAGCGAGTGTGCGTACAAAAACATGCACAGAAGATTTTTAAAAAACATTTTTTATTTAAAATCGTACAAAAGCCAGAAAGATAAAAGGATTCCATTCTGAAGAATGAATGGAGCAACAGACCGCCCTCCATGGACGGATCGACGCACAGACGAAACATCATGTGTATGTGTGTGAGCTTGTGTGTGTGTGTGGCATTTGTGTGTGTGTGTGTGTGTGTGTGTGTGTGTGTGTGTGTGTGTGTGTGTGTGTGTGTGTGTGTGTGTGTGTGTGTGTTGTGTGTGTGTGTGTTTCGGTGTGTACTCCTCCTATGCGTGGGGTCCTGGTTGAGGGCGCGTTTCTCCTCCATCAGCTGGTTCTGTCTGGCCAGCAGCTCACACACCTGCTGGGCACTGCTCTGACAGTGGCGGTCCAACTGCTGCAGCCTGCACCACACACACACACACACACACACACACACACACACACACACACACACACACACACACACACACACACACACACACACACACACACACACATTAGCAGATTCAAACAATTTATAGATGTATACATTAACACAAAGAGGTCAGGAAAAGGAAACTCCCACAAAACCATGCTTGCAAACACACACAGACTCACACACACACATGCACGCGCGTGCGCGCGCACACACACACACACACACACACACACACACACACACACACACACACACACACACACACACACACACACACACACACACACACACACACACACACACACACACACACACACACACACACACACACACACACACACACACACACGACCATCAACACCCGTAACCTAGCCACACAAGAGTGCTACTTTTTTAACTACTTGTATTTTGTTATCTATTCCTGTTGTTGACCTGGGGATCAGTGTGCTGCTGATGTCACAAAGCAGCTGAACTCGGGCTCCACCAAAGTGGGCAGATGGGAGAGAGGGGGTGGGCTCAGAGTGGACGGGTGGTGCTGCTGGGGTGCTGGATGAATCTGAATCCAGAGCCCGTCATTATCGGGACGTCCCAATTAGCGGGGGTCCCTTCAGCACAGTCGGGCCCCTGTTCTCCTGCGGCTCCAGGAGACAATGGGCCCTTTCACGGCCCTCTGGGATGAGGGGAAGGGCCACAGCAAGCCTTTGTTTTTTGTTTTTCGAAGTTTGTGCTGCGTGTGTTTTGGTGTGGGGTGTGTGTGTGTTGGTGTGGGCGGGGTGGGGGGGTACTTGGGGTGTGTGTGTGTTGGTGTGGGGGCGGGCGGGGGGGGGTAGTTGGGGTGTGTGTGTGTTGGTGTGGGGTAGTTGGGGGATCTGCAGCTGGGATCTGGGTGTTGGAAATATTGTGAATTGTGTGTGTTCATGCATGTGAGCCTGTGAGTGTGTGTGTGTATGTATTTATGCATGAGCCTTGGAGTGTATGTGTGTGCATGTGTGTGCCTGTGTGTGTGCCTGTGTGTGTCTGTGTGTGTGTATGTGCGTGCGTGCGTGTTTGTGATGGTGCGGACGGCTGTGGGGGCATGTCTGCAATATAGTTCCCACCAGCCACCCTGGTATTTATTCAGTTCATCTATTCACTCATCTGCACCCCAAACTCCTCCTCCACCTCTGGTGCGCGGCTCAACCTCCACCCAGCGCCACTCGGCCCTCATAATGAGAGGCCCACAAACACTCCCAGCTACATGACAACCCTGATCACAACCACAGCTTCTCTGACTAGCGCACACACACACACACACACACACACACACACACACACACACACACACACACACACACACACACACACACACACACACACACACACACACACACACACACACACACACAGTAATCCCAGAGCACTTCTGTCTGGAACACGTATTTACCACACGTGACGCAGCGTGAGGATATACTTTCTACGATGGAATGTTTTGTTTTTTTTCCAAGCAAACCTAATGTCAATCAAAGTGGTCAACAGGATGTCTGCTTGCAGGGCCCCGTTGCCGTGTCAACAGGTTTAGGAAAAGAGAGATAGAGGGGACAGATTGAAGAGGAGACAACAACAACAACAAGGATAAATGGAGAACAGTGTTGGGGAGCACTAGCAGTGTGTGTGTGTGTGTGTGTGTGTGTGTGTGTGTGTGTGTGTGTGTGTGTGTGTGTGTGTGTGTGTGTGTGTGTGTGTGTGTGTGTGTGTGTGTGTGTGTGTGTGCGCCCTGCTGGCTCTCCTGGCAGTGGCAGCGCCATCTGTCTGTGATGGGGGGGGCGCACATCCAAGTCTTTCCCGCAAACGCCTGCGAGCCTCCTCCACCTTGAAGACCTGATGTCCCACTCAATCCCTCGTCTCATACCCCCAAAAATGCAGACCATGTTCCTCTCGGCTTCGCACATCCAGCAGCCCTCATCGACCCATCAACTTCCTCTGCATCACACACAACCGGCCTCACAGCCACCCAATCGCATAACTAGTGCACACAAGATAAACCCGGTGCTCTCTCTCATATTGACATCCTCCCTCTCTACTCTTCCTCCCTCTCTCCTCTTCCTCCCTCTCACCTCTCCCTCCCTCTCTACTCTTCCTCCCTCTACTCTTCTTCCCTCTCTCCTCTCTCCTCCCTCTCACCTCTTCCTCCCTCTCCACTCTTCCTCCCTCTCTCCTCTCCCTCCCTCTCTCCTCTCTCCTCCCTCTCCCCTCTTCCTCTCTACTCTTCCTCCCTCTACTCTTCTTCCCTCTCTCCTCTCCTCCCTCTCTCCTCTCTCCTCCCTCTCTCCTCTCTCCTCCCTCTCCTCTCTTCCTCTCTACTCTTCCTCCCTCTCACCTCTCTCTTCCCTCTCTCACTCTTCCTCCCTCTCTACTCTTCCTCCCTCTCTCCTCTCCCTCCCTCTCTACTCTTCCTCCCTCTCTACTCTTCCTCCCTCTCTACTCTTCCCTCTACTCTTCTTCCCTCTCTCCTCTCTCCTCCCTCTCACCTCTTCCTCCCTCTCTACTCTTCCCTCTACTCTTCTTCCCTCTCACCTCTTCCTCCCTCTCACCTCTCCCTCCCTCTCTACTCTTCTTCCCTCTCTACTCTTCCTCCCTCTCTCCTCTCCCTCCCTCTCTCCTCTCTCCTCCCTCTCCCCTCTTCCTCTCTACTCTTCCTCCCTCTCTCCTCTCCCTCCCTCTCTCCTCTCTCCTCCCTCTCCCCTCTTCCTCTCTACTCTTCCTCCCTCTCTCCTCTCCCTCCCTCTCTCCTCTCTCCTCCCTCTCCCCTCTTCCTCTCTACTCTTCCTCCCTCTCTCCTCTCTCCTCCCTCTCCCTCCCTCTCTCAGTGCTCTTTCCTCCCTTCCGTTCCAGGCCCAGGGCCTTCTGGACAGCTTGCCCCAGTGCTGAGGGGCGGGCTGGCTGGAGCGGAGGCCGCCCTGCTGCTCCGGAGGCCAGGGACGAAGCCTCCCCCTCACTTGGCAGCCCGCTGCCCTGCTGCCACAGGCTGCCCTGGCTGGCAACAACACACTCACTAGCCTCCCTCCTCCCTCCCCCCTCCTTCCTCCCTCCCTTCTCTCCCCCCCACATGGCGCTGCACCACAGCAATGCACAGCAGGACGCCGCCACGTCACACGTGTACATAACACACACGCACAGCGCACACACACTCACCACACACGCACGCACACGTATTTCGCCCGGCAGCATCCTGCTGAGAAGCAGGGACGGACGCAAATGGCGTGCTGCACACTTCACCACAGAAGCTACCGCCGACACATACATCAGACACAACACATGGCGTTAATATACGCACACACACGCACACGCACATACAGAGGGAACACAATCAATGCAGTAAACAACAGATCACAAACAACACCTGTTCGAGAGCTGTAAATATCTATTAAGAACTTCTCCGCTAAACAGAAGCCACACGAGCGCCGCCACATAACAATAATACCGGGGCGCAATAATACGGCGCGCGCTCACACCTCGACAGCAGTGAGCCCCCGCGCTCACGACGCGGCCACGAGCGTTCAGCGGCAGAGCCGCGGCGGCGCACAGCTGAGAACGAGCAGGAGCAGGAAGTCACACCACAGCGCAGTGGCCAAGAAGTATCTGTCGGGAACGGCGGCGGCACTTCCTGAGTTAAGAAGAAACCGTCTTTTGTTGGAGAGGCAAGCAGCCTTTTGTTTGTTTGGTGGACCGTCGCTAAAGGTATCTGATGCCGCTAATACACCAAATACAATACAAGCATTAATACACCAAATACTTATGAAATATACATTTACATTTACATATGGGGCATTTAGCAGACGCTTTTATCCAAAGCGACTTACAATAAGTACATTTGTCATAAGAAGTGCAACAATATATCACTGTCAGTACAGAAAGGATGTTCATAGAACCAAGTGCAAGTACAACAATCACTAGGCTAACCAGTTCCCCGTGTTACAGCAATGATAGCAGCTACTGCAGTTGCTACACAGTTAAGTGCTCTAATACAACACAATACAGCACAATACAATACAGTGTACAATGGTGGCCAGAGGGGGGGAGGGCGGCTATGCAGAGTCGAGGTGGACTCTGAACAGGTGAGTCCTGAGTCTTTTTCGGAAGATAGTGAGCGCCTCTGCGGTCCTGAGAACAGCAGGGAGCTCGTTCCACCACTGAGGTCCCAAAACCGAGAAGCTGAGCGACCTTTGCTAGCTCTTAGCAATGGCGGTACCAGACGTCCAGCTCAGGTAGTTATACTGATGAAAGCTGTGGATGAATCCATTATTGAGGTGTAGGGTTAGAGCTGGAGTTGAGTTAGTGATGGACGTTAGTTTCTTTGTAATTCTGCAGAATGTCACCAACTGTTAGAGGAGCTCTGCTAAACCAGCTAGCCGGTCGAAGCGGCCAGTGAGCCAGCCAGCCAATCAGAAGGGCCGGTGGATGAATCAGCCGGGCCATGCCCTGCACGGTGGCCACGCTGCCGGCTGCTTGTAAGCAGGTTGATGAAACACATTCAGCTGACGACCCCGTCACATGTAAAACACACACATAGTTCACCCTGCGTGACTGTGTGTGTTGTCGAGCCAGAACACCAAACCTCTGGCCTCTCTCTCTCGGTCTCTCTTTCTCGGTGTCTCTCTCTCTCTCGGTCTCTCTCTCTCTCTGTCTCTCTCTCTCTTGGTCTCTCTCTCTGTCTCTCTCTCTCTCTAATCCACTCCTGGCCTTGGGTCGCCTAGCATGGTCCATAGGGGAGTCCATGTGTGTGTTTGTGTGGTGGTGGTGGGCGGTATGTGTAGTGTTATGTGTGTGCGTGTGTTAAGACATGCGTGTGTTGTGTGCGTGTGGCGATAAAGGTTGGCGCTTCCTTGCAGATTGAAGTAGCAAAGCCAATAACTGTGTTCCATTTACTGGCACACTCATTAATTAGGACTTTAATACGGCTTAACGCTTGGGCATTTGTCAGCCGTGCACGGATCACAGACACAACACACTCAATACGGCTTAACGCTTGGGCATTGTCAGCGCGTGCACGGATCACACACACACACACACACACACACACACACACACACACACACACACACACACACACACACGCACAGTCCCTACTTCTCGAATGCGGTAGGAGGATAAGTAACAAATCTGTGCTGGGATAGACAATAAGCGGGAATGACAATTCCCTCATGTCACAACGCATGAGTTAATAAAAGGACGTATCTGCCGGGTTCATGGATGCGGGGATTCTTTGGCAGCAGACCCTGCGTCTGCACAGACCCCTCCAGCCTCTTCTGGCTGGAGGTGGGGATGTTGGGGGCGGCGGGGGGAACCAGGAGGTGAGTGGAGGAGTAATGGAGCAGCGCAGAGCGCCGGTGGAGGGGATAAGGCCACCCCCACTGACCCGGTGAAAGGACACCATCTGCTGGGCCTGGCTGTCAACCAACCCGCTGCTGCCACAGGTACGCCCGGGCACGGGGTGGGGACGGGCAGAGGTACACACCACTGCTGCCACAGGTACGCCCGGGCACGGGGTAGGGACGGGCAGAGGTACACACCACGGCACGTGATCCCATGACGCCTCGCTCTCCAGGCGCCGAGCCAACGCCTCAACGCTCAGTTTAGGATCTGTACCGGGTCCTTCACGCCTTGACCTCAGGCCAACGCAATCCTCTGCTTAACGTTCTCTGACCCGGTGGCTTAGCGGAGCCACGCACCGCAGTGAGCACATTTACGTCGTTGCCGGGGTACCAATGTCCGTCTGAAAGGGTGGCGAAAACGTGGAGCTACACACGCCGTTATTCGGAAATCACTTTAAAAATGTCCCGTTTGGTAGGACCAGGTCACTGATATCTTTGCAACTCAAACAGCGAGTAGGATTAAATTGATCTATAAATGGAGTCCCTCAATCTTAATTGGCTTAACATCATGACCAACATTCTAAAAGAAAATCCATTTAACATCCATATTTGTCTCAAACAATGTTAGGCTTACAGCCTATGTAAATAGTTGTGAAATAATGTTCTTGTTGTTCTTTTAATTCTTTGTTACTCGTGACCACCTCATCCTGTTCGTTCCAAACCTCTTTGCTTTGATAAATGTGAAAAGATGTCGAGATGTACTGCAGCTACATAGCATGATGCATTTTAAATGGTAACACTTTTGGTCTTGTGTCTTACAAATTAACATTAATAAACTTAGCCAAATTACAACCAATAGCTTCAGTCATTGAGGGCAAAAATAGGCCCAATGCTAGGCCCAGAATCAAGAGTAGGCCTGTTTTGACTAATGGGCTTTGCATGCTTTCCTTCTGCCCTTGTAGTCCAAGACATGCTGCCCACCAGCTTTCAAAGTACAATGCTGCCGCTGGTGGATTTGTATCAATTTGATTCGCATAATTATCCCTCCCTGCTATTTTGTAGTTCACCAAAACACCCTGAAACAACTTGAGTCTCACATATTCATGCCAACATACGCCACTAACATTGCAAGCAGGCCAATGGCAACCAAGAGCACAGTCCCTCCACCCTCACTTTAAAAACCACCAGCCGCCACTGTTATTTAGTAAATGCCTGGTTTGACTATTTAGAGTTATGGTTTTGTATTGTATATGAGTATTATTAAGATTGCATATTAGCATGGACCCACAAGGCTTCAGTAGAGTCATGACATCAGAAGTAGTGACATCAGGCGCGGAAACACAGAGCTAGAAGCCTACGTAGCAACACTGTTTGTTTTACCCTTATTTCGATTTCATGTCTTTGTTTGTATTGTTCACCTTTTACAAGTAAAAGGTCAAACTAACTCAAGAGACCTGTGAATTTTGGAGTCAAGCTCATTGCTTCTTTAAGCATGCACATTGTTCTAAAGAAGATAGAAAAGACAACGCTACAATATCAATGACTGACAGTCCAACATCACACTCAAACTCTGACCTTCCTCCAAATCAAACAAACCTGCAATGACATTGTTCAGATTTGAAATAGCTGCCTCCACAAATGCAGACGCAGACATGTTTTTCAATGAGGATCACATGAGATTGAATGAAATGTATCAGCAACACTACATGTGTGAGCTACATAATAAATAAAACCTAGACGATGCAAGAGAACAGGCAGCCCTGTGAGGTGAGTTCAACAGGCAGTGTGTGTCTCTCTTCTGCTCACAGGCACGGCAACAATATAAGACAGGAGCTAGCATGCTGCTTGGACGAGCTTCCCAGTTATTTCCCCTGACATATGGATCATCAAAACCTGCCTCACTTGTCCCTCTGCCTCAACCTAATGCACTGCTGCTGAACACACACGCACACATGCCAACACACACTTCCACTGTGTAGTACATGTCAGCCGTATCCCAAACCTAGTGTCCTATGGTATGTGTCATTGTAAGAAGGAGGAGAGAGAGAGAGAGAGAGAGAGAGAGAGAGAGAGAGAGAGAGAGAGAGAGAGAGAGAGAGAGAGAGAGAGAGAGAGAGAGAAATGATCTAATTAAAATATCTGCGACATAAGGGAAACAAGAAAATAGTTAAATAAACATGACATCACTACTTTTTTATCGTATCGGCTTATTGCAGACATATGCTCTATGCCTGTGAATGATTTTGTGTATTGTATGCGATGCTGCATATAGGATATAAATTCTGATGCCATCAAACCAACCATTTACCATAATGTACACAATCTGCACCAACCCCCTCCTCTCCCCAACACACACACACACACACACACACATGACGGAAATCTGTGAAGCTAATTCCCAAAGCATACTATCTAACCTATATAATAACCAACAAATGGTCAACAAATTAAGCATTCTGTATTCTTCAAATGTTTCCATAAATACGCGCCATTAATTTGACAGCAGTAGGGAAAATACAAAAAAAATATCTTTCTTACTAGCTGTTACACACGCCATGAAGCAATGTATGAATATAGAACACAACACATAAGAAAATTGACAGGGGAACACTCTGGTTCTCTTGGGGTCTGTATTCCAGTGAATCATATTGAAACGTAATATCCTGTACATAGGCTTACATTTCATGGGTTACATTAAATGGGCTATATTTAAGAATTAGATCCCTTTTATTTGTGCAAGTCCTAGACCCTGGTGTGGCCCTGATCAAGTGTAAGCCCGCTCCGTTGGAGTCAGGCTGCTTGTAGGACTTTGTAGAACACTACATCTCCCGTCTGTGTGGGGTTACCCTCCAGCTGTGAAGGTTGTAGTGTGTCTGTGTGATTGTGTGTGTAATGTATATGTACTGTACTGTGTGTGAGTCTGCTTGACTCTGAGTGGGTGGTGGGGTTATCATCCAGCTGTAAAGTGTGTGTGTGTGTGTGTGTGTGTGCGTGTGTGTGCGCGTGTGTGTGTGTGTGTGTGTGTGTTGTGTGTGTGTGTGTGTGCTGTGTGTGTGTGTGTGTGTGTGTGTGTGTGTGTGTGTGTGTGTGTGTGTGTGTGTGTGTGTGTGTGTGTGTGTGTGTGTGTGTGTGTGTGTGTGTGTGTGTGTCGTCTTATGGTTTACCCCCCACACATCCATGCCCACCTCTCGGGGAAACACCTCAAGTTCCCCAGCCTGTTGAGCAACAACAGGTGTTGGTTCCCAAATGAAGCGCTGCTCTGCGTATATTACCACACAGTGTCTTTCATCGGTCCCAACAAGTGTGAAGCGATTGCTGATTGGCCCACCAGTATGTTTTTTTGCGCTTTCTTCCTTTTTTTTTTTTGCAATGTAGAACACATGATTGTGACACGTCTAATGTTTTTGGCGACGTCCTCCTGGTTGAAATTAATCCCAGAACTGTCAGCGCCACGATGCTTGGCTTCCCTCGCGCTGAGCTCCCATTCCCTCCTCCTGCACGAGACCAGCCGCTCAGACGGAACAGGCAGCGCATGGACTAATGATGCTTCCACCGGATGGAGGACTACACACAACACTGTAACGTGTACTCATCCTACTGTGGAGGCGATTAATGCCTTTACTTTTATCATGCGTCCGCAGGCATTAGACAACACGCACACACACACGCACGCCCACACACGCACGCAAAACACACACACACACATACAAATTGAAAAAGGTACATGATGAATACAATGGACTCTAGATGTGTGTGTGTAGAGGGTCTGTCAAGGGAATGCAGGCAGACTGCCTTGGTTTTTGCCATGGATAAAATATAAACTGCAGGGGCACCAAAAGGCTGCTATTGGCAGCTGCCTCTTCCCCCCCCCACCCAGCAGCCCCCCCCCCCACACACACGCAGACTTTCCACTCCAACCATAACAGACATGTAGGTTTTAGTTGTGTGTGTGTGTGTGTGTTGTGTGTGGTGTGTGTGTGGTCGTGGTGTGTGTGTGGTGTGTGTGGTGTGTGGTGTGTGTGTGTGTGTGTGTGTGTGTGTGCATGCGGCGTGTGTGGTGTGTAGGCCGAGCCCTGCATGTCTCCCCTCTCAGCGCCAACCTGTCAGGCCAGTTGTTGTGCTTGCTAACATGTTTTATTTAAATAGGCTGCATGCAGAAAGGGGCCGTCGCACGCAAGTACTGAACTAAGTAACTATCTGGTGACCCCCCACACACACACACACACAACAACATACACACACACAACACACACACAACACACACACACACACAACACAAACACACACACACCACACACACACACACACCTCCACACTATCGTATATGGAACAGTGATTTTTTAAATACAAAATCTACGCACACTTGACAGCATATTTCTGTGTGTGTGTTTGTTCTAATAAATAACATTCTATAATCGTAGTGCATGCATTAATAAAAATATAAATATTGATATGGTGTAAAATGACAGCGTCAATAATGACATCTTCATCTCGAACAGACTTCCCCTCCTCGCCTTAGCAGCTCATCATCAGTCGAGCGACAGCTACTCACATTCTAATCAAATCCCAAGCCCACAAACAGGCACACACCCCCCGGCCCTAATCTGTTTGTTTCTTTGTCGGAGCCACAACGGGGGGCCCGTGCCCTCTGGTCTCTGGAGGCCCCCCTGAAGTTTGTGGCTATGAAGGTAAGTTCGGGCACCTGCTTCAGCACGATTCATACTAGTGTCACAGAGTGTTAGCAAGTGTCACCGACAGGGCTTTAGACGACGCTCCGCTCAGTTAACGCTCCAGCTTGCACGCCCCTGGCTACAGAGCCGACATCTGAGCTGGAAATCTATGTGTGTGTGTGTGTGTGTGTGTGTGTGTGTGTGTGTGTGTGTGTGTGTGTGTGTGTGTGTGTGTGTGTGTGTGTGTGTATGTGTGTGTGTGTTGGTGGGTGCGTGTGTGTGCGCGTGTTTGTGTGTGTGTTTGACAATGCTCGTTCAGCAGCCTGCCCTGTGGTTGCTTGCGGCTACAGAGGCCAGCTGGGCAACACAGAGAGATAGAGAAGATGAGGAAGGGAGGGAGTGAGGGAGGGAGGGAGGGAGGGAGGGATGAGGGAGAGGTGGGGGAAAAAAGAAAAGAAAAGCCGCCTAAGAAGGTGGGACTGGGTGTCTCATCGGCGCCACCCAGAGGTGAGTAGGATAAATGCCGTGAGTGGAAGAAATTGCTTGAAAAAAAGAAAGAAAGAGATCAGAGAACGAGAGAGAGAGAGAGAGAGAGAGAGAGTGTGAGTGAGTGAGTGAGTGAGTGATTGAGTGAGTGAGTGAGTGAGTGAGAGAGAGAGAAAGACAAGAGAGAGAGAGAGAGAGAGAGAGAGAGAGAGAGAGAGAGAGAGAGAGAGAGAGAGAGAGAGAGAGAGAGAGAGAGAGAGAGAGAGAGAGAGAGAGAGAGAGAGAGAGAGAGAGAGAGAGAGAGAGAGAGAGAGAGAGAGAGAGAGAGAGAGAGAGAGAGAGAGAGAGAGACCAGAGAGGAGAAGAGAAGAGGAGAGAGAGAGAAACAGAGGAGAGACACGTCGGAGAGACGACCAGAGAAAAGAGAGAGAGAGAGAGACAGAAGGCGAGCGAGGCGCGGGCCAGACGAGCAGAGGTCCGCCTAACGAGAGCCCGTGTCCGGTCGGAGATTAAAGGTGTTGGATCTCTGTTGGAACAACAGCCTGCGTGCCAACCTTGTACATTTAAAGTGTGTGGCAAAGGCCATTGAAGGGGGAAGATTGTGAGTTCAAGTTGTTGGGAGATATATTATAGATTCTTTACTATTCTTTAAGACGAGCCAATATTTATATGGCCATGATTTTCATTGATATAATTGTATGGACGTGGTTTACTTTTGCTCGTCTTCGTTTTTCGCAGTCTTTGCTGAGGTTCGTTTCAGCGAATCGTCTCATAAGATACAGTTAACATATATTCTGATGTAATAATGCCTAGTCCTAGAAAACACTCTCTCACGCAAGTACTTCCCCAAAACACTCACGACAATTACACATTCACACACGAACACCTCCACATCTACACCACACCGCACACAC
>OLKM01004693.1:0-20579 GCA_900291075.1 Melanogrammus aeglefinus | reverse complement strand
CGACCAGGAGACCCAGGACCTAACAGAACCTTCATCCTCCTTAGTCTCACCAGGCTGTACCAACACCGGATCCTCTAACCAGTAGCACCACCGCTCATCCTCAGACAGCTGCACTTTATCAACCTTGCTTCCTCTTCCTCAGGCACAAATAAGATTTCTTAATGAAGAGCATCCAAAAACTTCCTTTCTGACTCAGGTTTCTTGCTGGTTCTAGACAAATAATCATTCCTCAAAATGATCACGCGACAGCTAGCAAATCAGCCTTACGACATCAACCCGCAGACAAACTCCTAGAAGCTTATCGACTAAATAAACTGAACGAGGGCTAGCATGGCTACAGCTAACTGACTACAAAACCAGCAAACTAGAACAGAACAACAAAGACTGCACTAAGCTAACTAGCAACTAAGCTAACAGTACTAACAACAACACCCAGACCACCTCAAATGCGCAACCGTTAATGCATGACAACCGCAACGTCGGGAAAATAGATCGCCTGGACCGAGCCCCCATTCATCGTTACGGACCTCCTCAGGTGGAATCGCTCAGTCTAAGGGTGCAGCAGGGTAGGAAGGATTCGCACCATAACGGCGACATGCACAAATAGGCTACACAAAATGGGGTTGGTGATGTCGTGAGTGCGGAAAGTACAGGGCGAACAAGAGCTTTAAAAAAAAATGCTAGCATGTATTTATTTACAGTGAGTGAGTAATCTGGCCCGACACAACATGTGGACGCGGCTACAGGACAGACAAACCAGAACAGTAACATGTAACCTGTACAATGAGGGAAGGGCGCCAGACAACGAGTACCAAATAAAACAAAATAAACCATAACCCCCTCTCCACTGCTATCCCGTATCGCTCTAACTGCTACGTAATCTCTCACAAACAGATCAAAACACATCAGCTTGACTAAAACTCAAGCTAAGCTAACCGGTCCTTTCTAAACCCAATAAATAACATAGTGGACCCGCCTGGGAAACTAACCTATGTATTTAGACAAAAGTACCTGCATGAATGGAACATGATGCCCAATGGGCTTTCTTTACCTTGAAAACTACAATCGCCCTCCCCAATTGCTAAGCGACGGGGGATCAAGACAGACTGGTAAAGGAAGCAGACAAACATGGGTAACTAGAAAGAACAAAAGAAAAGGAACAGGCAGCAACAATAAATGTGACAGAAAAGCTCTCCTCCTACCTCATGGAGCAAACACATAGCAGACTAAATAGGAGGCGGAAGCATGCTCTGCCAATCCAATGGGCGGAGATCAGCCAGGTGCATCCACTGACAGTCATATGTCAGACAGACGCGGCAGACAGACAGGCATGCAGCAGGGGGTGAAGTAACTGGGGAAGAGCAGCAGGGGAGACAGAGAGCAGGAGGGGTAGGCAAGGGGCAAAACACAGCAGCAGAGCAAACAACCATGACGTCCGTAACAGTCTTCATTAAGATGGCTAAGGTCCAAAGAAGGCTGCCATAAGGTTGGACTGGATTCAGTGGCTGATGTTGGTTCTGCGCTAACCACTGTTCTTGACTTAGACCCCTCGTGTGGATCTGTCTAAAACACCTTTGCCACAATCTGTACAATACCCAGGGCCATCTTCCTTCATATAGTGACAGGGTGTTTCATGTGATTTTTCACTGGTACCGTGACATAAGGTTTCTTTAAGGCATTCTTTACCCCCAGCAGGTCATCTTCAATTCCTAATTCTGTCAACTGTGTATTCAATTCGTCAGGTTCAAACAACAGAATAGTGTCTGCTGTAGGGATGGGCATTCGATTAAGTTGTCTTAGTCGATCGTCGGGGGAATTAACGATCAATTATGTCGATTAATCGTTAATATTTTTTTTTTTTTTTGCTGCTTGCAACAGTTCAGTACAGTCGAGGATCCAATTATACTGCTTATAGGATTTAAGTATTTAAATTCAAAAATGAAATGAAATTACAAAAACATAGTGTGTTATCCCTCATTGGGATCTTTAATTATTAAGACTGATACAACTCGGTTAATAACCTAACTAAAGCATCGGATGGCCTGCAAAGCTCGAAGCCGGCGCTCCATAAAACATGACTAAAATAACACAACCCTAGTTTCTTTCCAAATAATTAACATAATATATATATAAAGAAGCATGTTATAACTTAACCAAAATGTATTATAATTAATTCGGACAGGTTTTGCCAAATGTTAACGCACATATTTAAAAAAGGCCAGAGAAAGAACGGCCGAGAACGAATGAATTCGGCTTCGTAACAAAGTTCTGAAATAGAACGCAGTAACCTCACACAACTTCAGCACCAGTCAACGGATTTTTGTTCAAAAGAGAGCATGTTGACATGGTCGCCGGGTCAGACCAGACACGACCGCAGCCTTGGTGACCGTCAGTCAGCCGACGAAAACACCCCCGCTCTGAGGAGACCGCGGTGCCGTGATGCAGCGAATACCTCCGGCTCACTTGCAAAGCGGGGGAACAACTTTCAACCAGCTGTTAGGGGTGCAATCCAGGGCCTCAGAAAGTTTGCCTTTATTTCTGCTTCGATGCAACCACTCGCCTTGAGTGGTATTGAAGTCGATTCAGATTGGGCGAAAATCAAGTGTACTGAAATGGGGGGGGAGGAACTATCGCGAAGTGTGTGGCTGCCTGGCGATGTCACCACTTTCCGTACTGCAACGTCATCTTAGCTACGTAGCGGAAGAGGGCGGGGCCAGGCTGAGCCAAAGTCAGCGCATTTTCACATACCCTGCATTAATAGTCATATTGTAGTTTTTATAGTAAATCTATAGTTTTTATACTGCTAGGCGTAAAGGAGTTCACCGCACAAAGCGGGATGTTTATTGCGGGGGAAGGAGCCCGCAAACTTAAATATTGCCCCGTGTGGTACAAAATGTTTAAATTGCACAACGGCATTAGTTTCTAGTCGATGAAAAATTAACGTATCGAGAAATTCCTTAACCGATCATTAGTCCGACTCGTCGATTAATCATGCCCATCCCTAGTCTGCTGAATCTACACAAGGCGGGACCTGGCCCCTTACCCAAGCTTCTTGTCCTGCATGAATAACAGTGTCATAAGCACCAGTCGCTTAGGGCGTTTCATTGAATGTTACAGAATGACCTCAGCTTGGATGAAGTTCACCAGCAGTTCAGCCTTTCCAGTAGGTATTGACATTGCTTCAGAGAGAAGGTTGGCAATAGCTGGCTAGAGTTCTCCTGGACTACCCTGAACAACTTCATCAAGCACGTTAAATCCTAATATTGGCTGCATTTTGATATTGCAGATGAGAAAAGGCACCGTGATAGGCTGGTCAAAACTGTCATTTCCACTCAAGTTGACCGTGATGACAAATAATTTCACTGAGTGGCCTAGTTGGTATGCTTGGTAAGTATTGTTCTTTCCAGCTCCTGTCAATCATGCTTACTTGAGCTCCAGTATCTAGCAAGGCATTGGATGTTGAGCCACTATGGTTACATTTCACTAGAGCTTTAGCTCCTATGAATTTAGCCATGCGCCTACTCCTTTGAGTGGGTAAGGAAGGAGCGTTGTGAGGAGATATTGGCCCCTGGTGATATTTTTTTCTTTGTATCACTCCATTTGGTTTATCATCAGAACTTTCGAAACTCACTGTGTTTTAATGATCAGCATGGTGTGTTTGCGGTTGGGAATGAATGTGAAGCCCGGTCACTGCCGGTCCCGTGGCAGGGACCGGCTCCGGTTTTCCTGAAGTTTGGGTCTCTTCAGACATCCTACAGCCCTGTGGCCTTCTTCACCACCCACAAGTGAAAAGAATGAGTGCAACCCGAGTGATTCAGCTCAAGACACTTGAAACAACTGTAAGATTTTCTTTTCTTTTGGTCTACTTTAACTGGACATCGGTGGCAGGGTTCTGCTTGGACCTGCACCGGCTGCTGCATTAGGTTAACTTTGTTCATCTATTTTCTCTACTTTCTCAGTTAACTGTTGGAGTGCATCGGGCTTGTGTATTTTATCTGACACATCGTTCCTTGCACTACTGTGATGTGCTGCTGCAACGTACAGCTGTGTGCTATGCACATTTGCGTTTTTCTGTCACGTGACTGTCACCATATTTAGAGGCGAACAGGATCTTTTGTTTGAGGCCTAATAATAACTGCTGTGGTGTTTCATTGTCATCTTGTTTAGTGCACATCAGCTCTTGGGAAGTTCTCTGTTACTTCGCCCACCTAAATGAGACTGTAGGAAGCCTTGTAGCTCATCCAAGGTTAAATCATCCTTGTGCATTAACATGTCCCTAAAGTTTACTAATTTGATGACTCTGAGAACGCCTCTTAGGATTTCAGCCTCACTGAATTTCAGCCACACCTGACTGAGGGTCCACTGGAGGGGGACCACTCGGTCAGGTGTATCCAGTGGCGGTTTTAGACACGGGCCACCCGGGCGGTGGCCCGGGGCGCACTTTTTCAAAGCCAATTGTGGGGGGCGGAAACGACCAAGTAAATAAAATAAATAATACTATCTGGGCTGCGAAGCGGTTTTTCTATATCTATCATATCACTGTGGGGAATTGGGCGAATTGCGCCCCTGCCGGCTGCAGGCGCTCCTGCTTGCGCCCTGCTTGCTAAGAAGAGGTGACATCTAGTTGGCCCTTTCACACCGCCGCAAAATTCGGAGCCCGTTCCGGCCCGGTTTTTCGGAGCTAGAGCAGGGTTTTGGTTTTACACTGCCAACAGAACCGGCTCCGGCCCCTAAAAAAACCGTTCAACTCAAGCCCCAGGTTGTGAGCTGGGCTAAGAACGGGAACCGCTTTACGCAGGGCAGGGGGCGGGCTGCGGGGTTATCCTTACCGTCATAAACAGGAAGACAAACGAAGACCGGTCATTGCTCTTGCGCACACGATCATTATCACAGATCGCCTGGATCTGCTGGATCTGTTGGTTTGGTTGCCTAAGTAGGCGCCCAAAGCGAGTGGCGCGGTGGCGCTGTGGCGCACGGTGGCGCTGAGCATTCTACGGTAGCGCACCGCGGTGAAGATAGTTTTAGGTTGGATATTCTACGGATATTCAGTCCAGTTCCAGCCGCGACTTCACGGAGATTTGCCCGGCAAATAGCAGCAGTCAGAGAACGGTTAGCGGCACCTCGCAGAGCCCCGCGGTGAATCGCTGGAAACTGATTGAAGGGACCGTCAATAAATTACTTCACGTAAAAATCAATACAAAATACTTGCAGTTTTTTCCAATAGTTTCCATTTCAATGTGACCCAGTGACTCCAAACCAGTATCTAATTGTATTAATTAAAACCGAAGAATAAGACACACCACTTGATATGGTATTTTATTTTGCTTCCTCTATTTTATATGAATTAGCCTATTAATATTCAGGAATTATATAATTTCTTTCACAGCTTCCATGCTATAGGAACCCAGTGACTCCAACCCAGTATCCAATTGTAGAAGTAAAACCCTAAGCATAAGACACACCACTTTTGTATTGTATTTTATTGCTTCCTTCTATTTTATATGAAAATTAGTATATGCAGGAATTATCATATTTCTTTCAAATAGCTTTCCATTTGCATGTGACCCAGTGACTCCAAACAGTATCTAATGGTATTATTAAAATCCAAAGAATAAGTCACACCACTTGTTATGGTATTTTAGTGCTTCCTCTATTTTATATGAATATTATATATGCAGGAATTATCATATTTCTTTCAATAGCCTTCCATGCCATGACCCAGTGACTCCAAAACCAGTATCCAATTGTAGAGAGTAATTCCCTAAGGCATAAGACACACCACTTTTCATGGTATTTTAGTGCTTCCTCTATTTTATATGAATATTAATAGTGCAATAGTGTAATAATTAGATTTTCTTAAGTGTCTTTTTTGTATAGTATTCTTAATGTTCTATGCTCTTCATTTTTTTCTATATCTGATATTTTTTCCACTTGTATGTTGTAACTTATTATGTGTTGTGCATAATTGTGCACATTGATTACCTATTTAAAGTTCTATAAAAGTTTTTTTGCAATTGTGCACAGTTTGTCTTTCATTTATTTAGTAAAAAAAAAAAAAAAAAACCCCGGGGGGGGGGGGGGCGGGGGCGGACTTCGGAGGGGTCTCGCCCGGGGTGTAATTCCATGTAGAACCGCCACTGGGTGTATCACGTGAATGTTCAGTTATGATGTTACTTTGTGTGTTGTTAGGTTGTAGTGGTGATAGTGTAGGTGGGGTTGTTGATGTACTATATAGGGTTGCCACCTTTCAAAAATTAAAATAAGGGACGCCCACCACGGGCCCGACTCCTGTGGGGCGGGGCACCCGCAGCAGTGGTATGTTTTATTTTGTGCTGGTGTTTTTTAGTAAAGGTGTTGATCAAGAAAGCAATTAGCATTCTACCTTAAAAGCTTGGAAAAATGCTTTAATACCACATAACATTTCTCTTATAAAGTGCAGTCAATTAAATGAAATGAAATCTCTTTGTGTGGTGTGTGCAACAATGAACTTTTAAAATATAAACTAAATAAACTGAGGACTTGTAACTTTGTAACTTTACAAAAAATGTAAACTTTTTAAGTGCATAACTATAGGAGACTCTTTTGAACATTTTTACGAAAAAAAAACAGTACACGTTACACTTAATAAACAACAACAAAAACAGCAAACCGAGTACAATCACTTAAGAAAAAAAAAGAAAAGTTTGCAAAACCGATGCAAAACTACTCCCTTCCTCAACATTACTCCTCCCCTCAAAACTGTTACTTCCTTTTCCAGGTGTACTTCTTGTTACTCCTTGCAGCACTGAGTAACTCTTTGTCTTTCAAAGCGCTGTTGTAAAACTCTGAACAGGACTGCTCTAAGTTGAGGGTGATCAGGAGCTCACTTCTCATGAGCTCTGTGGAGCACCTGTTCGCAGTCACTCCATGTTGTGGCCATTCTGGAGAAGATCCTTTCCACATATCCAGTGGATGCTGGGATGCTCAGGATGTGGCTGGTGATAGACAGCATGTTGGGCAGGTCAGCTACTTGAAAGAGAGCCACCCACCTGGCAGCCACACCT
This sequence comes from Melanogrammus aeglefinus, assembly GCA_900291075.1. Lineage (NCBI taxonomy): Eukaryota > Metazoa > Chordata > Actinopteri > Gadiformes > Gadidae > Melanogrammus > Melanogrammus aeglefinus. The sequence goes on along the minus strand of OLKM01004693.1, from coordinate 13,536 downwards.
TTGGACTTCCATTCATCTTCAGCATCTTCTTTGAGCCTCTTCAGAATGGGTTTGGCTGTGGAGCATTCATCATAAAGTTCATCCATGTTGACTTTATGGATGAGGTTTAGCTTGGTGGTCACCTCTCCTCTCAATGGCACTACTCAAGGTCATGGTTGCCAATGTGTGCAGAGAGAGAGGTTCAAGTGAGAACAACCAGTTGTCTTCGGAAAAGTTGAACCATTTCTCCAAACATATGAGAGTGCTGTGTTTGAGAAATGCCAGTAAAATTCTGCCTTGCCATGTCTGCATCACGTGGACGGAGACGCTGCAGCTTCAATTTAGTTAAGTAGCCATAGAACTGGTCATCTCGTCTCTGTGTGAGCTTTTGCTTGAAGTTATCCATGATGGAATATAACTCAACACAAGGTGTTTCATCACTCTCCAGCTCTTTTACAACTTCCTCAAAGAGAGAGAGAGGATATTGTTTGCAGAAAGAGAAGGTAAACCTCCACAATGTCTTCCATCTTCCTCCAGTTGAGTCCTCACTGAGCTTTAACAATGCTCGAAGTTGTTTTGGGACCACTCCTCCCCCAGGCTGGATGAAGTATGATTTCAGTGCAATCCAGGTTTGCATTAGCCGGGTAATTGGTGGATTAAGGGAGAGCCACCTGGTTGTGACATGTCGCAGAATTTCCTGGAACTCAACATCACAAAACCTACAAAACTCTTTGAGTGATTCTCTTCGTTTGGCAGATGTGGAAAAGAAGGCATAGACCTTCAGCACAACATTTTCCACATCTACAGTGAGCTGGTCAAGAGCATGCTTCACTGTGTTGTGCACAATATGGGCATGGCAGTTTCCTTGAAGCAGATCTTTTTGTTTCTTCTTCAAGTTGGTGAAGACAGAGTTGTGAATTCCATAATTTACATTTGTATTGTCTGCACTAAATGCTGTCACTTGATCAAACGATAAGCCACATTTGTCAAACGACTGCTCTATGAGAGCTACAATCCCAGCAGCGGACTCATCTGCATTTTCAATGAAATCCAGCATTTTGTTGGTGACCCCGCAATCTGGACTGAAGTATTGAACAGCAAGGGGGAACATCTTCCTGTTGCCTTTATTTGATGCATCTATGTCTGAATGGAAAATGGGAGGGGTTTATCTGATGTTAGGGCCTTGAGAACATCAGCCACTGCCTTTGGAGCAAGGACATCTTTAACCACTGCCTCTGCCTTTGTTCTCCCTATAGACATTCTCTTTACAATTTTGGAATCCGGGAGAGAATCTTTGATTCAGTTTATGTGCACAGTCAGCACTGTTGTAGCTGAGGTTGTGTCTGACTGTGTGGTACACCTGTGTCACCTCAGCTGGCGGGTTAACCTAGAGGGGAGGAGTGTGATGACATATCGTTGATTTAAATTGAACAGTATTTGTCTGCTGCCTGTATTATGACTTGAAAAGAAGTCAGGTCATCCAAACAGTTAAACCACACTAATAATATAATCGATGTAATGATCACTGCATTACAATTAGGGCATTTAGCAGACTCTTTTATCCAAAGCAACTTACATCGGTTAATACACACATTGACACACCAACCATGCAAGACGACAGCCAGCTTGTCAGGAGCAGTTAGGGTTAAGTGTCTTGCTCAGGGTCAGGGACACACTCAGCTAGGAGGAGCTGGGAATCGAACAAGCAACCGTTCGGTTACAAGACAACTGCTCTACCTTCTGAGCTAAGCCGACCCAAGCCATAGATTCTGCCCATGCACTGCCATCTTCTGGCAAAAGCACAACCAGATAGGAAATAAATCACAAGATAATGTCCCATACCGTATCGATCTCAGGAGATGATTGGGGTATGAAGAACTGTGACACTGATGCTTGGGTCTTCTGTGATCTTTCGTGTTTGCAGTGTTGCTCTCCTGTTCCATGCTGTGTGATGTCAGACAGCCCACCATGCGCCACTGAAAACACTCGCCGACATATTTTACAATTTGCCTTGTAATCATCTCCATTGACGCTGTCCAGCCAAGGGTGTGCCTCTTCCCACTCACGTCTGTACTTCTGCAAGCGTTTTCGCTTTTGAGGACATGGTGGAGTATCGGGTGTAGTGGACATTTTTAAAAGGCGCGGGTTTTGTGAGCAGCGCCTGTGTGTGGTGTCTGTCGCTAGGCAACCGTGACCACCACACGCATGCGCAGACACACAGAGGACCGGAGCGGGTCCTGCGTAGATCCCTCCGCGACAATTTTGCTGGCCTTAGTATTCCCTGTGTTTTGTGTTTGTTGATCATTATCGTTAGATTTAGTATTTGTGTGTGTGACAGACATGTGTATTGGACATGTATGGAAATACGGAACAAATCGCGTCCCGTATTGGTTCAATACGGGACGCAACATTTAATTGCCAAATAAGGGACGATTCCGTATTTTAAGGGACGGGTGGCAACCCTATAGCACTTTGTTGCTAAGCTCAGCATAGTTAGAAAGCATTCTCTGTAACTCAGTGTCATTATTCTGGGTAATTTCAACAGCAGTGCTTGTTGTGGAGGATATTGTATTAGTGACTGGTGAAGCTAGGCTAACTGGCCTCGTGGGTTGCATTCATATCAGGGACACTAGTTGCATTATTATCTGTGTTTGCATTTAGGTGATCTGTTGTCACATTATCATTTGGTTCTGATAACATCTTTTGTACAACAGCATTGACTGCAGTTTCAGTAACTCGACTCTGAATCACATTACTCACAGTATCATTAAGCTCTAGCAAAACTGTCATACCTGAGTCCTCAGACTTTACCAAAGTCTCACAGTTCATGAAAGCCAAAATGTACTTGAAGCAACTCTCTTCATCTTCAACCCGAAGCGTGGATGGATCCTTACCTGCACAGCACCAACACGCAAAGCCAATTGAAAAAGTTAATCAGATGTCAGTGAGCAGATTCTTCTTGATGCTCCAGATCAAGCTTTTTCTCTCACTGTCTGCCATTACAGCTTTTCCCTCTTCCTCATGGATGATCTCTCTTCCAGGTGTAACCCCTTCCTGCTGCTGGAAGTGTAATTATTATTTAAGGTTACTTTATAAGTGTGTCAACGAACAGGATCCTGAATGCTTAGCAGTTGATGTTGAATTAGCTAAATCTCCTGTTTACCAATAGATATTAAATTAAATGTAGGCCTACAGGACAAACAAATAAAGATAGAACAAATATACATTTATTTGTGCTATATCAAAGTCAGTACTCATGTACAAGAAAACCCTTGCACAAAATAACAAAATGCACATAAAATGGAATTGTTTTTTAAACCACAATAACATATGAACACAAATAACATGAAATGATTTGCCTGCAGTTAACCGGTTCAACCTTTTTAAATGTATCTACTACCAAGCGCTTGGGTTTCTAACCGTTGGGGCCCATAAGTTTGTGCACATGGAGAAAACCAATCCGTAGTTGCTTTAAAGAGCGACGACACCCTCCGTCCTCCGTTACTCACGTATCCACGGGAATGAACGAGCAGCACGGCAGAGTTAACGAGCTGAGTCAACGAGCTTGGTTAACAACCAAACGATGAAGGCGAGATGGAAAAACAAAATAATAATCCAGTGTGCAACGCAGGTCCGGTAGCAGTCCCTCCTTGGTTAGCCGCAGCAGCTAACCAACCATCACCTCCTCGACCTCATGCTCGAGTTCCTGCTTTTAACAAGCCCGTCTCTGATTGGCTAAGAGTGCAGTAGTACATAAATCGTATTGGCTTATGTTACTTCGCTTAACCACATTGAAAATGCCTAACAAGCCACCACAAAACAAAGGAGTAACGCCGGTCATGCAGTTTATTTCTCTTTATTCACAAATTAAATAAAACACTATTTAATCATTAAACGGTGTTTATCCGCATATGAAATAAATAAATTAGTATTTATCTAACTGTCTTTTTGTAGGTCCCAATCTCTTTCACTCTCTCTTCTCAGAGTTGCTCGGCACGTCCGGCGTGATCTCAGCTTTCCATTCCTCACAGGTGTTTAGGATGGTGAAGGCGAGGTCTGCCAATCGACATTGCTCGTTGGATGAAGTAGGTCTTCGTCTCTTCGCGATCAGCAGATGAGAGGGAGCACTGGCACTGTGGTCATCACACCAAATCTTCACCAGCTGCATGGACTGAAGACATTTACATTTACATTTAGGGCATTTAGCAGACGCTTTTATCCAAAGCGTCTGCAACACAAGTACATTTGTCATAAGAAGTGCAACAATATATCGCTGTCGGTACAGAAAGGATGTTCATAGAACCAAGTGCAAGTACAACAATCGCTAGGCTATGTGTAACAGCAATGATAGCAGCTACTGCAGTTGCTACACAGTTAAGTACTATAATACAATACAATACAACACAATACAATACAGTGTACAATGGTGGCCAGCGGGGGGAGGGTGGCTATGCAGAGTCGAGGTGGACTCTGAAAAGGTGAGTCTTGAGTCTTTTTCGGAAGAAAGTGAGTGACTCTGCGGTCCTGAGAACAGGGACCAGGGACCAGGGAGCTCGTTCCACCACTGAGGTCCCAAAACCGAGAAAAGTTGTGACTTTGCTGAACGAACTTTGCTAGCTCTTACCGTGCGTTCACACCAAACGCGACGGGGCGACAAGATCCCATACAAAGTGAACGTAGAGACGCGTATCGGGCGAAATTTTCCCGAGAGAAAACTGGCGACAAATGTTGATTTGTCGCGCCACACTTTCGCCGTCTTCTGGCGAGCGCGTTCACGTGGATTTGTGGGCGCGACAGATTCGCTCGAGTTTCAAATTATTTCAACTTTGACGCGGAATTTCGCGTGATGACGCGTGATTACAGCCAATCAGCGTTCACTTCATTGAGTGACGTAGCGTTCACTTCCCGCTCAAGCTAAAGACATGCAATGCTTGTCTTTAAATGCTTTTGTCTTTAAATGCTTGTCTTTAAAAAGGTAAAGACATGCAATGTCGGACATGGTTGTGAAATGGAGGACCTGGAGTCAAGTTGTGGCGCTCTCTCTCTCTCTATGTCGTCCAACGTCGTCTCCAGCTGGTTTCTCCATTGTTAGACTTTATACAATGCTTATTAAGGACTGTGGGGCGCAACTCCTCACTATCCTACTCTGGCCGTTTCAGTCATTATAGCCTTATTATCCGCCCTTTGTTCGTTTCCCTTGTGAGGATCGGAAGAGACGCGAGCAACATCTTTGGTTTATTGTTTGAAGTAGCCTTCTCCTAGATGGGTTGCCTTTCAAGGCTGGGTGCCATCTACCCACTATTTACACATAGCTGGGGACGGTAGGCTATCTCGCAGACGCAGAGCACTCATAGCATACAGCACCTGGTTTTCCTAGGCGGTCTCCCATCCAAGTACTAGCCAGGCCCGACCCTGCTTAGCTTCCGAGATCAAGACGAGATCGGGCGTACCGGTAGCGCGACAGATTCGACAAAACTTGCACAGCGACAGATTATGATGTGTGGCAGCGACAAAACTTCGGCGACAACGCGAACGGGCGACAAATTTCGCGTTTGGTGTGAACGCACGGTTAGCGATGGCGGTACCAGATGTCCAGCTGAGGTAGTTCAGCGGAGGGATCGAGCTGGGGTGTGTGGCTTTAGCAATGCTTGGAGGTAGGCAGGACTGCCTTGTATGCCAGCCCAGTACCATCGTCTTAAATTTGATGCGAGCTACTACAGGGAGCCAGTGGAGGTCCCGGAAGAGTAAAGTGATTCCATGGATTCTGAGTTAAGCGTCCGTGGTCATTTCACGGATTCCTGTGAGATCAGATTGTATTATTCATGATACATTGTGACAAGATGATGTAATTAAATGTTCTCACAAACAATATTGTGGGGTTTTGTTTGGTTTGTTTTGTTATTTATTTGAATGCATTTAAGTGAGCCGCCATTGGAATAAAGCCATGGAATGATTTTGTTATTTGGAATGTTTTGCAAAACAGGGTCATGGCCAGAATACTGCCAGGTTCAGAATTTGTTTTGCAATCTGGTCTAAACATGAACAATATGCCCCTGTATATCTGATTTTTGAACAACCTTTGTCTATTGTTGACCGTTCATTTGTTGCAGAGTTACACTATTGAACGCTTTACTAACCTTTTCAAAAATGGGCGGACATCTCTGTGTGTGTGTTGCTCTCGCTATGGATTATTTTCAATAGGTTGAAGAGTAGAGTTCAATAAGCAAACATGAAACTAACCAACTGCAGACATGAACTGCCCAATGCTCTCGACAGATTGATTTTCATCAAAGTGACTCTGGCTGTTGATGCTCCGATTATCCTCGCTTGTGTTCCCTGCCTGTCGCCCCTAGAGGCGATCTGTTTATTTCGCCGCGTGTCGCCTGACGGTCTGGCATACTCCCGTTTACACTCCTCCCTCCCATTTTTATAGCTACACTTTCATCCACGCCTACTCAAATGGAAATATTTCCATCCCTTTTTTTAAGATTCTGGGACTCCTGCTCTCTACACCCCTCTCCCCTTCTTATTTTATTCTCTTTATTACAACCTTCCTTCTTTCTTTCTGTCTTTCTTTCCTTCTTCCCATCTGTTCTTGTATGCAGGGGCAGAGCTAGTCACTCAGCAGGTGGTACACATCACAACTGCATTACCTCGCCAGGACCCGCAGACGAATGCAGGCCTGTTAATGAGTACAGGGAGCGTAGAGAGAGAGAGGGGGAGGGAGGGTGGGAAAGAAAGAGAGACATAGAGAGGAGAGAGAGACATGTAGAAAGAGAACAGTGTGAGGAGAGAGTGACAGAGATAGAGAATGCCCGAAAAATGGCCGCTGTGTAGTCACACAGGTTGGCAAGCTCTGTGTGTAGGCCCCAAAAGCCAACTAAAAGCCTGAAAAGATATCGGCTTTTGCCATCTACATGTCTCTTTATTGCTTTAGTATGTTCTTATCTACTCTTGTGCCCAGGGTTCAAAATTAGCGGTCGCCAGTCGCCAGTGGCGACTAACTTTGAACCTTTGGCGAGTGAAGGAAGCCGGCTAACCGGCCACTCTGGCGAGTGAAAAAAAATAGTGTCCGGTCAAACTACTTTGATGTTCCTCCCGCCCCGGCTGTGACGCTTGGGTTGTGCGCCGATGTCGTGCAGATCTTCAAGCTCACAACATGCTGTAAAGCAAGGATTTGTGAGCTTGTAGATCTGCGATCCGCCATTTTCTCTGTTAGTCCCGCCCCGTATCCAGGGAGACCGGGCGCGATTTGTGTTCAGCTCCGACAAGCGGTAAAGGAGAGGAGAAACAAACAACAGAAAAGAGGCCATAAGGCCAGTGGCCGTAACTGTTCCCCGGTCGAAAAATGTGGAGGCACATTCCGGGAGTGTGTTCCACCCTCCAAATCCCCGGAGAACGGAAAAAAACAACCCAGGCTAATCACCGTAACGACGTAGCGACCACCGCCAAGACTGCTGTGAGTTACGCTAGAAAGTTCAACCAGAGATGGTTCACGACAGAATCAGGCCAACAAAGAGAATTGAAGTAAAGTTGATTAGTTGATATATCTGCTTTAACAATGCAAGTTAATACATTAAATGTTAATATTTTTAAACAAAGAAAGTATGTTTTATAAATAAACCTTTAAGGAAAAAAAAGGCAAATTTGACTCATTCCCTTATTCCACACAATAATATGCTAATATTGCTATTATATGTGTTAAAATGCTTATGAGTGTATTATAACAGTTAAACACATTTAAAAATATACAATACACGATGAAAAATATACAAAACAGCTATACATAATTTTTGGTCAGTAAAAAATCTTTCTGGCCAGTAGATTTTTAAAGCTCACTAGCCAGTTGGCCAGTGAGCAAAAAAGTTAAGTTTAAACCCTGCTTGTGCCTAACATTTACACAAAAAATTAATAAAAACAGTGACCAAGTCCTCTACCCAGTCAAGAAGAGTCAACACCTTCTCTACACAAAACTACTGGACAATGAACGTGCAAGGCTACCCTCAGGTAAACATGAACAGTCAGACAAACTTAAACCTTTCTTAGGAATTGCACATATTCTGATGATACTGCTCCTGGCTGGCGATATTGAAATAAACCCTGGACCTTTAATGAACTCTAAGTAGGCCTACCTGGATGCTAAACCACCATAGCTGGGCCACAACTACAGCTAATTGGAATATAATCATGGCCTACATCCTCAGCTAACTGGGCTACAGCCACAGCTAGCGAGGCTACATCCTCACCTAGCTGGGCTACATCCACAGCCAGCCGGGCTTCAACCACTGCCACCCAGGCTACATCCACAGCTAGATGGGCTACATTCACAGCCAGCTGGGCTTCAACCACTGCCAACCAGGTTGCATCCACAGCTAACTGAGCTACATCCACTGCCAATCGGTCTTCAACCACTGCCAACCAGGCTTCAACCACTGCCAACCGGGCTTCAACCACAGCCAACTGGGCTACATCCAACGCAGCCGGGCTTCAACCACAGCAAGCCGGGCTTCAATACCCGCCAGCCCAACCCGGTATCACGCCATTTCGTGCTCATGTGCACAAACGTTAATCTATTGAATCGTGTCACAGAGCCCGATTGTCCAACTTTTTTTTCGTGCTACACAGAACGAAATGTAAACCAATGGATTTTGAATGGGAGCGTTTTTCAGACGAGAGAGAGAGAGTGCGCGCAGACAGTACAGTGCACCCTCTAATTTTATATATATATATGAACCGAACGTGCTTTCCAGAACGCGTGTTTCTCAGACAATTATCGCGCTATATATATATTAGGGATGCACCAAATTTTCGGCCACCGAAATCACAGAAATTTGTGATGACGCAAACAAAAAGCGCGGCCAGCGCACGCTTGTCTGGATAAGCGCCAATATGTTTGCGGTGTGGACGTTTTTCAATGTTTCGGAGAAAGACCGACGTAAAACGATTTGCAAAAATTGCAATGCCTTGATTTTAATGAAGTTAGTACAGTCATAACCATACATGCAATGGCACTAGGGTTGCCGCGGTGTAGTTGGGAGACGGCAGCCTAAATAAGCCTAAATAAGCAAAATGATGTTTCCGGTTAACTTCCGGCTTTTGGCAATGGCGGCCGAAAAGTAGTACAAAGCTTTTCAAAATAATAGTCTGCTTGCGATTTCGCTGTTGTGACTTCAGGGCTCTCAAAAGCCTACCTTTTAGCGCGAGTATTGTTGATATCAATGTCAAGAGACCACCACGCTATTTTGTGCTTTCACATCGCGAGTAGCGATTTATTTTTCTAACTAAGACGATTCACCAATGGAACGAAATGGCATAGACACTGGACCTCCCGCTCTATCTTCTATCTATGTTTATTTACAAAGGTATTGTTGGGAAATTACCAGGTTATATTTCAGACATGCTTGTGTGGAATTCTGGTCCCTATCAGACCAGATCAAATGACTGTTTGATGCTCAAGGTTCCTCATATCCACTCTGAGTTGGGAAAGTCGGCCTTTTGTTATAGTGCCCCTACTTCCTGGAATAATCTAAAGTGTAATATAAAAATGAACTCTATACTTTCCTATAATCAATTCAGATCTGTAATCACAAACCTTCCTATGTCAATTTGTACCTGCTTTAAGTAAATGTCTTTATTATTATTATTATTATTATTATTATTATTATTATTATTATTATTATTATTATTTTATTATTAAGATTTTATGTATTTTTCCCCTTCCTCCTCTATAATGTAATGTATGTTATCTTATTATTTATTTATTTTACTTTGTTTTATTTTATTTATAGGCCTAGACCTATACCTATACTTTTTTTCGCTCTCTCTTTTTACATCTTGTTACTTCATTGTTTCTGTAATCTCGGCTTCATTGAAAATGAGGGCTTCCCTCAATGACCCTCCGAGAATAAATAAAGGTTGAATGAATGAATCTTTTACTGTCTATGCTCCCGCTAGACTCCTAAATGGGCGTGGCAGTTTCGAACCCCCCGTCACGTGCCACAACCCTCTTATGAATCGTCTCGCTTTATCAACTAGAACGCTCTAGAATCTTTGTTATCAACCGTCTTTATCAACCGTCTCTGAGCCCTAGAGTCTACCTCTATTCACCCTCAGAGGAAACCACTGGAGCTTCGAGCATCACTTTGAGCACAAAGTAAGAAATCTTTTTAATATTACAACAAATTCACAACTTGTTTGACACTCGTAAATCATCATACGCCCTCAGGTAGGAGCTCCAGACCTGAGGCCACCTGCTGCCCACTTTGTCCGAATAGGGGTCTCGTTTCGGACTCGGACCCTTGAGTGTAGTCCCTAGTCTGGAGCCCAGGTTAGACCTCCAGGACTGAGGCCACTTGCTGCACCACTTAGTCCGACTAGGGGTCTCGTTTCGGCCTTAGGGGACGAGTAGTCCCCCTAGTCTGGAACACAGGTTAGACCTCCAGACCTGAGGCCACCTGCTGCACCACTTAGTCCGACTAGGGGTCTCGTTTCGGCCTTAGGGGACGAGTAGTCCCCCTAGTCTGGAACACAGGTTAGACCTCCAGACATGAGGCCACCTGCTGCACCACTTTGTCCGACTAGGGGTCTCGTTTCGGCCTCAGGGGACGAGTAGTCCCCCTAGTCTGGAACACAGGTTAGACCTCCAGGACTGAGGCCACCTGCTGCACCACTTGGTCCGACTAGGGGTCTCGTTTCGGCCGCAGGGGACGTGTAGTCCCCCTAATCTGGAACCCAGGTTAGACTGCTGGTACCACGCGGACGACAATCCCCCCAATATTTTTTCAGATTGCGGTTCATCTACCTCTGATGAACAGATGACACCGATATGGGAGATAGACATTTTTTAGTTTTCTCAGCCTAACAACTTTTGCGTTGACAGTGAAATTGCATTGTTTCAATGCAGGTCAATAGGTCATTCGGTTTGAGGCCTACTGGTGCCACGCGGACGACAATCCCCCCAATATTTTTTCAGATTGCGGTTCCCTCCCCTCTGATAAACAGATGACACCGATATGGGACATAGACATTTTTTTAGTTTCTCAGCCTAACAACTTTTGCGTTGACAGTGGAAATTGCAGTGTTTCAATGCAGGTCAATAGGTCATTCGGTTTGAAGGCCTGCTGGTGCCAACGCGGGACGACAATCCCCCCAATATTTTTTCAGATTGCGCGTTCCACCTCCCTCTGATGAACAGATGACATACCGATATGGGAGATAGACATTTTTTAGTTTTCTCAGCCTAACAACTTTTGCGGTTGACCAGTGAAATTGCAGTGTTTCAATGCAGGTCAATAGGTCATTCGTTTTGCAGGCCTTGCTGGTACCACGCGGACGAACAATCCCCCAATATTTTTTCAGATTGCGGTTCATCTACGTCTGATGAACAGATGACACCGATATGGGAGATAGACATTTTTTAGTTTTCTCAGCCTAACAAACTTTTGCGTTGACAGTGAAATTGCATTGTTTCAATGCAGGTCAATAGGTCATTCGGTTTGAGGCCTACTGGTGCCAACGCGGACGACAATCCCCCCAATATTTTTTTTCAGATTACGGTTACCCTCCCTCTGATTGAACAGATGACACACAGATAGTTGGGAGATAGACATTTTTTTAGTTTTCTCACAGCCTAAACAACTTTTGGGCGTTGACAAGTGTATACATTGCAGTGTTTCAATTGCAGGTCAAATAGGATCATTCGGTATTCAGGACCTGCTACTGGTGCACAAGCGCGAAGAACGAACAATCCCTCAAAATATTTTTCAGAATTACGGTTTCACGCTACCTCTGATGAACAGATGATACCGATGATGGACCATAGCTACATTTTTTGAGTTTTCTCAGCCTAACAACTTTTGCGTTGACAGTGAATTGCAGTGTTTCAATGCAGGTCAATAGGTCATTCGGTTTGAGGCCTGCTGGTGCCACGCGGACAACAATCCCCCAAATATTTTTTCAGATTGCGGTTCACCTACCTCTGATGAACAGATGACACCGATATGGGAGATAGACCAATTTTTAGTTTTACTCAGCCTAAGACAATTTTTAGTTTTCTCAGCCTAACAACTTTTGCGTTGACAGTGAAATTGCAGTGTTTCAATGCAGGTCATTCGGTTTGAGGCCTGCTGGTGCCACGCGGACGACAATCCCCCCAATTTTTATTTCAATAATAATTCCATTGTGTAATTCCATTATGCCAATACAGGTCAGTTCGGTTTATTGCTTGGTTGTACCACATACCCCAAACCCCCCCAACAAGAAAAAAAGACAACATCCAACATGGCTTTACATTTTCTACATTTTACTACTATGAGCAGTAATACAAGCATACACTAAAATGCTACTATGCACCATAAGGACAGAGAAACAGAAGTAGGTATAAAACACATCAGCATCAGCCATTATTGAAGGAAATGAGTGGAATGAACAGCAACAGATACAACTTTGTACACAGCTACATTGTTCTGCGGAGTGTCCATGGCATACAGCATCTTCTTAAAGGTTTAAAGATGCTGTAGGAGGGGGTGATGGGCAGCACAAGGCGGTTGGCATCGGGCTGGGGCGGGTAGCTGGGGCTGGTAGCATGAAGACGGTGGGGGGCAGCATGAAACACATGGCAGGTACAGTGTCGGAGGTGGTGAACACACACACACACACACACACACACAAAGGGTTAATACTGCAAAATTTGATATTGAATTTAAAGCATAATTCAAGGCTTTTTCTGTGCCACTCATCAACAAATAACTGTTTTTATAAAATTATTATAAAATATAATACAATGCTGATGGTGAATTCATGTATGCTTTGAGCAGGCAAGCCTACCTTTTTTTTTTTTAGTGTTTGTTAACACATTTTTAGTGTTTGTTAACATATACTGTATATATATATATATATATATATATATATATATATATATATATATATATATATATATATATATATATATATATATATATATATATATATAAAAAACATTAAAAAAAAGCAACCCTAAATGGTACTAATAATTGGCATAGTAATTTCTTTCGGTGTTTCGGTTTTCGGCCTTGGTTTCCTCATTTTCGGTTTTCGTTTCGGCCAAGAATTTTATATATATATATATATGTATATATATATATATATATATATATATATATATATATGTCAATAGATGTGTGTCAATATTTCCAATTTTAAGCAGACCTTCTCAAAAACTGAACGAACGTGCTCCACAGAACACGCGTTTCTCAGACAATTCACGTGCTCCACAAAACAAAATGAGAGAGAGAGGGAGAGAGAGAGAGAATGAGGCTTCAGAACGGGTGTGCGCAGATAGTACAGTGCACCCTCTAGTTATATATATGTCAATATTTTTTAAGCAGACCTCCTCAAAAACTGAAACAAACGTGCTTTCCAGAACGCGTGTTTCTCTCGCGATTAAAGCCCTTTTGTCTTGGCAAACGTGGTCGTTTTTTCACCTGCTGTCTAGCAACAACTAGTCACGTTAGAAAAACTACAACACCATACCGGATCTAGCTACACCGGAAATAAAACAATAAGCATGCCGCACAAACT
>OLKM01004692.1:0-20585 GCA_900291075.1 Melanogrammus aeglefinus | reverse complement strand
CAGTAGGGTACTTGTATATTGGAGGTTGTTATTCGCATCCAACCCGTTCGGATGGAACCCGACGCCGAAGGGAGGGTTCCATACACTGAAGGGTTTTCTCATAACAACGACTAACTAATTACATTATCCGCTTATTACACGGCTTACGAGTGAAAATAAATAATAACAATAGATAATAACCACAATATTCAGCAGCGACAAGGCTTCGTCGGTAAAGAGTAAAGATAGCGCCGGTAGAGCGCCTGTCCCTAGCAACGGTCGTTTTATGACGCGGTCCGTTATACAGAGATAACAGACCGCAGAACGCAGCGCTGGAAACCAAAAATCGAGAGAAGCATTTCAATAGAGCCGTGTAATAAGGCTATTATTAACGCAATGCGCGACCAAGGCACTTTCATTTGCGTTGAGGAATATAATGAACAGTTCTATTAGTTTTGTCACCTTGATAGCTATTTTTGGCCTACTTTGTATGGATGCGAGAAATGACTTCAAGTAAATAAATTTCAGATGTATATTTCATTTGCATGCTTTCAAACATAGGACTATAAACATCATAAGACAAAATGCGATCTACCAGTTGAGATGGCGGCAATGGCTTCGGTGTATAGTCTGATGCTTTGAAGATGCATTATATGTTATATCAAATGTGTAATCTTTAAGTGGTTTCGATTATCATCTAGGCTATACTATGTAGACCAAATAACTATCAACGTGGCAGTAATCCATGCTGTTCAGTATATTTCCCCCAACTTATATATGTGGACAATAAAGGTGAAAGTGGTTCATATCGTTGCTTGGATTTCTTCAATCTGTGCTCTCGGACGTAACTCATAGAAGTGACGACATGACTGCTTTCTACTACTGATTGTCCTCTACGAGTTATATGTTGATCTGAACAAATAAGAGTAGAGAAATACATGTTTCACATATGCACACAAAGAACGTGAAATGTGCTTAGTGTGTCCAACGTGAAACGTGTATTGTTATGATCAGACATTACAACTCGTAACGAGGACAATCATCAGTAAAAAGACGTCTTATAAACATAGACTTGCAAAACAGACTATACAAGCGACCAATTTGCGCCATCTAGCGCTAGTCGCATTGTCTGCACGCGTTCACTTTGTCCACACGAAATCTCGTGTGCCCAAGTGAACGCGCGTGCAGACAATGCGACTAGCGCTAGATCTGGCCGCAAATGGTCGCTTGTATAGTCTGTTTGAAAGAATGCAAGTAATATACTCAAATATTATTTCTTGAAGTCTTTTTCAGTTCATCCTACAAGTAGGCCAACAAAACTATTCAAGGTGAAACTAAACTAATAGACTGGTTCATTTATATTCCTCCCAACGTCAGGAATGAAGGGTGTTCCTGGTCCGCGCATTGCGTTAAGTAGTAGCTTATTACACCGCTCTATTGCAATGTTCTCTCTGATTGGTCCAGCGCTGCGTTTCTGACGGTCTGTTCATCTTCGTATAAGGGACCGTCGTCATAACAGACCGTTGCTAGGGACAGCGCTCTTTACCGCGCTACTTTAACTTACCGACGAATCCTTGTCGCTGCTGAATCATTGTGGGTTATTATCTATTGTTTATTATTTATTTCACTCTGTAAGCCGTGTTAATAAGCGGGATTAGTATAGTTAGTCGGTTGTTATGGAGAAATAAACGCACCTTCAGGTGTATGGAACCCTCCGCTTCGCGTGTCGGGGTTCATCCAACGGGGTTGGATGGAATAACAATCTCCGAACTATATACATTATCCTCATTACTGATTCAATGTGTACTACAACACATGTTAGCAGCAGCAGGCAATCCAACCAGGGGGATTGCATTCTCGCAGCTCATATCTGTTTAGCAATCAGTTCTGCCGAATAAAGCATGTACCCCATAACACTCAGTAGTCCGCGTTTACATGGACACATCTATGCCGCATAGATTTCTATGCGACATAAAAATGGTCATGTATACGCCTCATTCGGAATATACCAATTATCTGTGCGGCATAGATTCATGCGCTAGAATTAGGTGGGTTAAGCCCGTTTTAAAATCGCCATGTATACACTTAATCCGCATAGATTGGGTTTAACTTAGAGCCGCCGCAGTAGTTCGCAATTGGTCCACGAGCTCCGTCGGTACTTTTAAAGCACACCGAACTCACCGCTGTCAAGGAAAGTGGATTTATTGCCTGATTCACGTCTTTGTTATCAACTCGTTAAGTAGTCCGGTAACGTGCTTCCGGTTTGCTAAGAGCCGGGACATGGGTGTTTTAATAATTACGAATTACTGGTGAATACTGAATTACTTTCTTTCTTTTCTTGGAGGAGTCAGGGCAGAGAAAAGGCTCTCACTGCTAGTGCTTTCATTAAATTTAAATTTAAAATCCCCGATAGTGATGACACGTCCATTTATCTGCCGCCGGTCAGAGACGTTGTGTCAGGTGTGCCGCGAGGGACATAAACGGTGACATTTTTGTCACTGCCATGTGGCTATACAGTTCATTCGGGAACACATTTCGGAACAGATCTATGCCGCATAGAAATCTATGCGGCATAGATCTGCCATGTTAGAACGCGGCTAGTGAGACTTCAAATTCAAAGAATATAGGAATCAAATGGTCTTCTCGCACCGGCTTAACTTTTATTTTGATCGACCTAGACAGTGTGGATGACACCCCACATTCATTTTTCCACATTAAAAAATATTGTTTTAGCATAACTATTCTGAAATCCCACGCTCAACGCACAGCCACGCCTTCAGAAATCATTACCGGTAGTTTTCCTTCAGCTGTGCGCGCGCTCCGCGCGAGGTGCACACATAGACTTATAGAAGCGACCACGGTACTTGCGCCATCTAGTGCTAGGTTGCATAATCTTGCACGCGTAAGCTTTGTCTTTGGCACACGATATTTCAACGCGTGTGCCAAATGGGTAACGTGTCCAATCACGTTACTACTTTTGGGCACACGAATTTCACGTGAAAATGCGCAGAAAGCACGTGACGTATTCGTGTTTCCACTTTGGGCACACGATATTTCACCTGTGGGAAAAATGCGCAAAAAGCACATGAAATTTCGTCTACCTATGCAAAGCACACGTCTGGGCAGGCGTTTATGACCCCTTTGGCTTTCCATACGCGCGCGCATCTACACGTGCGCGCATCTACACGTGCGCGTGCGAGCTCTACACGCGCGCGCGCGCATCTACACACACACACGTGCGCGCGCATCTACACACACACACACGTTGTTTGATAAATAAGATAGTATAATTATTGCATTTTGTAATATAGTGAAGGTTAAAGCGATTGTCTTAAATCTGTCTAAATTTTCTTCCAACATATTTGCATCAATGTCAACATGCTGTGAGTTTACGACAAAAGTGAGTCTTAGTATGGTCCTTCTGTACAAAGCACACACTGTCGCAACAGCTCACCTATCGATTCAGGGCCTCAATTATTAACTATGGGGGAAATGCTGCACGCGCCACTCTGACAAAAAAAAAGGGAGGATACCCCCTTGCTTAAAGGTCCTTGGCAGTGGGTCTGGCTGCTAGGACACAACGCTGAAGAACAACGTGAACACGACGTAAACACAGGTTGAACGCCTGCCACAGCGGGGGCTGACGGGCAGACCTCTCCGCTCCGGCTGATGGAGAGGGTTAATTCAGTACGCTACAGTCATAGCGTGAGTGGCCCCTGGTGGAAGGGAACCTCTAACCCGGGCTGTTTTAATGGCTTGCTCCTCCAGTGAAGCAGCACAGGACCAATCACAGTCCTAACCTCCATCGTACTCTGAGCCTTAATTAACCCCACCCACCCCCAGTGTGTTCGTGCCTGCTGCTGTTCCTGGAGGAAGGAGGACGTGCTGTGGATGATGTGGCGCTCTGATCGAGAACCTCCTCCCGCCCTCCTACTTTCTCTTCCACCCTGCTGCTCGGGGTTCAGACGGACCCGAGGTCCCTCAGGCAGCTCATCGTCCAGTACCTTCCCCGCGCCCGCTGACCGCCTCTCTGCAGGAGCACGACATTGGTAAGGCCTGGTTCTGGTCCTGGTCTCCTAGAGGTCCTGGTCCTGGTAGGGTTCTCCTAGAGTTCTGGTACGTTCTGGTCCTGGTCAATGGTGTCTGATGTGTACTTACCCTGACCCCTCGTGTTCCTGTCACTTAGAAGGTCCTTGTCTTGACCCGTCCGCATCTCTTCTCTCTCTCAGAGCCTGATCTGGGGGTCTGACCTTGTCTCTGTCTTTCTCAGAGCTTGATC
Source organism: Melanogrammus aeglefinus (assembly GCA_900291075.1). Taxonomy (NCBI): domain Eukaryota; kingdom Metazoa; phylum Chordata; class Actinopteri; order Gadiformes; family Gadidae; genus Melanogrammus; species Melanogrammus aeglefinus. The sequence continues at coordinate 16,327 of OLKM01004692.1, read as the reverse complement.
TCAGAGGTTTGACACTACGGGTTGCCCGTTTTTGCCCGGGCAAACTAAAAGTAACATTTGGCAAGTTTGAGATTGATTTCTGGTGCACCGAACAGGCAAGTGGATTTTGAGTGGATGTTAATATAAAGGCTATTTATTCAAGTGTTTTTTAAAAAACTGCCAAATCAACCTTATTGTCCCGCAAAATCACACAAAATAGATCTATTTGCAATTGATGTCGCACGCTGTCTTCGCTTATCTCGACAGCGAGTTAACAGAGACACGCATCGCTTCAAGCGGTCCATATAGCCCCGTCTTCCGTCCACTCACTCGCAGTGCCTCCTCTGGCCAGTGATTCCGACGTGTTAGCAAAAGGTTAGCCTACGACACCAGCTAGCATCTCAAGTTCGCAGGCCGCCTCCGCGACCGGTTTAGGTAGAGAAGAAAAATGGAGTAGTGATGAAGGTAGTGCCGTTTTGGAAGTAGGGAAGAGCGGGTTGATTGAAACACTTTTCAGTTAAACGTCTTTTTCAAAGATGACGTTACGTATACACAATAAAATATTTACTGTGATCAACAACTCACATGTGTGTTCCCTTAGTTACAAGTGTAATTTAATACATACAGTATGTTGGATGATCAAGCTGTTTTTTAACTTTGAACGTAAGTTGACATTTGTTTCAAACGCCCCGCTTAGTTGGGACGTTTGAAACACACATGCGGGACGAATGAAACAGCATACTTTAAAAAGAAACTATTGACCTTACTCTTGTTTTTATGTAACATAGCCGGACAACAACTAGTTACTCTCATTGCTAGAATTTCACATAAATTCTGCATAATATAAATGGTTCAAAAATATTTTGGCCAAAAAATATATTGGTTTGGCCCTGCGTCCCATGGTCGTAAGTCAAGGTGCACATTTCGATATAAACTCACCTTTCTTATTTATACGAGTTGGGACGACTACATTTTGGGTTATATTTTACTTCATTTCCCTGTCCTAAGTCATGTTTAGGATACGATACATCCGTGAACATCCTGTTATTTATTTTAAACCAACTGGTGACGTGCGGGGATGTTTGAAACAAGTGTTTTACGACTTTCGGCACTTCAAACTATTTGCCTTCGTAGCTTCAAAATTTCTGACATTAAACATTTTAGGACAGGTTTTAATACTATTCATCCCTGTTAGTATGTTATTATTATTATGCCATGAAACAAATAACACAACTGTTATTACAGAAAAAACTACTACAGCACAGAGATTTTACTGTCCTCATCAAAAAACAGGTTTGCCGGGATAACCATTTGAACGGTAGTCATAGGACATATCACACAAGATTTCCGCGGGTTGGTCAGTCTGCTGCCTAACTATAAGTGACAATATTTGACGTGAAAGACTTGTGTGGATTTTCGGAGGAAAATCGCTTGTGTTTCAATCGTCCCGTGATTTCAATCGTCCTTCGCTCTCCCTACTTGGATTGAGACAAATTTAAAGATATACTCTATTTACTTTGGGTATGTTCTTTTTCGGAAATTTTTTCCCCTGTTATCAAAAAAATGGTATAGATTATTTGATATTTTTCCAGGTATACTATCGAAGTTAGAAATCCCAGTATCGTGACGTGACAACAACTATACATCGCGATTTGTGATTTTTCAGTGATAGACCTACAAGAAACCGTGAAAGTTAACAAAGTCATATCTTTTACTACATACCTTGGACCATTTAGTTATTGTAATTTGCATAAAATCATGCAGGTCTACATATAACTGGGGCGATAGCTTTAATAGGTGCAAGCAGTGGACTGAAATTCACTTCAATGGCACAATGTGACGATAAAGTAAGTAAACAAGAGAAGTTTGTTATTTTTTATACACAACATGTTTGAGTTTTTTTGAGCCCCCCAAACCAGACCGGGTGCCTGGCAAAAAGAAGGCCGGTGTCCACAAATTCAATAATTTTTAAAATGACCAAAAATGATCCCTCTCTGGCGGGAATGAATTCCTGCAGTAGGCAAAAAATAATAATAATATCATAATTCAAATTATTAATTTATCTGCATCGAGACGGAATCTTTCTAGCGAGAATCGCGGATGTCATCGAAGAATCGGGTATTTTTCCACACCTAATTTGTCAACCCATGCTGTCGTCCCTCCCTGACTGTCGGTGGTCTGACCCTGTCTCTCCCTCTCAGAGCAGCCTGTGTTCTCTCTCCTTAGAGCCGTCTGTGGTCTTTCTCTCTCAGAGCTTTCTGTGGTCTGTCTCTCCTCTCAAGCTGTCTGTATCTGTCTGTGCCGGTTCTGTGGTGGCTTCTGTCTCTCAGAGCTGTCGGTGGTCTGACCCCTGTCTCTCTCTCAGAAGCTGTCCCTGATCACGCTGCACTGCGCGTTCCTGACGTCGTTCGGCCAGCGTGGTGGACATCCGGTTGCTGCTTGAGGATATGGGACCTGCTTCTTCTACCAGGGCTCCCTGGTCCTCTTCCAGGTCACGCTGGGCATGCTCAACATGCAAGGTGAGGGAGGGGTCTATTCACCCAATGTGGGTCCCAGAGTGTGTCTGTCGTTGGGAGTGTTCTGTGGCCATCTTTTCAGTGTAACAAACCTTGAGATAATTTTATGGAAAGTGATTTTAACAAATAAAATGTATTTATTATTAAATAAACTATAAAAGCCATCCTGCACTATTTGAGATACTTGATTAGAATGAGATTAACTAAAAGCAATTTTGAGGATATGCATGTTAAACTGCCATCTGCGTTAAACGTTCCTATATCCCTATCTTAGATCATTATTTAGAATTAAAGATATTACTCCCTGTTACTGTTCTTTTGGGCAAACACATAGGATTTGGTTTATTTATACTGCAAACAGTAAGTTGGGACCGGATTGTAGCCAAATAATCTAGATATAAGCCCCATGAGGCAGTAGTTGGGCAATACCACCAATATTGGCCAAAATACCCACTGCTTGGAAATTATGCTATGAGGCTAAAGATTATGGTTGATACAGTCGTCAATAAACATCAGGCTATAAACGCATACCTTAACCCGCCCATTTTAACCCGCCCCTTTTTACCCCGCCCTCTAACCCTGCCTTTTACCCCGCCCCCCACAGGGGAGGGGTTCGGTGGGCCTCGGAGAACTCGGGTCCTCCATCTTCAACACGCCTGTCGGACCTGCCCTCCCAGCTGGTTGACGGGGCCGGCGGTGCTGGGCGAGGGCCATGAGGCTGACAGGGTCGCTGGCCCAGGCCACGCTGGACGCCCACCGCCACAAGCACCTGGCCTACATTCCCTCAACGAGCAGGCCCAGCTCAGCAAATGAGCGGCCGTTCAACACCGCCACACTCAACAAGGTCCGCGTCACACACGGGGTCGGCCGCTGCAGGGGCCCACTTAATGTCATGAGGCCCCTGAGCTACCAACCATGGGGCCCCGCCTACAGCCAATAAGGCCCCTGAGCTACAGCCATGGGGCCCCTAAAGCTACAGCCATGGCGGCCTACAGCCATTAGGCCCCTAAGCTACAGCCATGGGGCCCTCCTACAGCCATAAGGCCCTGAGCTACAGCCATGGGGCCCCTTACAGCCATAGGCCCCTGAGCTACAGCCATAAGGCCCTGAACGTACAGCATAAAGGCCCTGAACTACAGCCATAAAGCCCCTAGCCTGGGTAGTAGGGCTGGGCGATATATCCGATATTTTGAAATATATTAGGACATTTTTTCAAACAAGATATTGAAAGAGACGCTATCGTCAACATCCAATCTAGTGTTTATTTGCGTTGAAAGTACAGGCATAATTTATCCTTATAACAGCAGTTTCGAACACGACTGCGCGCCTGCTATTTTCATAACTCTGCTTATCTCTCTCCCCGCTCTGCCTTCCGGCTCACGCACATACACACACGGCCCTTCCACTCGCGTCACTTTTTTCAATCCCCTGCACCGCGAAACATGGAGTTCTGCCGGCAAAGGCGGCGAAGAAGAGCGTGTACGTAGCGGAAGATAAATGGCTCCATATCTTTTGGAAATTTTTTGTGGTACAAGGTGTCTCTGATGGATGTCAGAATCAGGTTTTTTTTGTAGAGAGCGCTTGAAATCTGTTCGCAACTAACAGGCATTCAGTAGCCTACAACCAACCTCTTCCATCACTTGCAGAGCAGCACAACGTGCTCCAAAAATGCGTGCAGGCGACCCAAAATCTTAAAACGTTCTCAACGTTAATTATTTTTTATTCAGATAAAGGCAGTAGGCTACAGCAATTGTCCCAAAATGATTCCGGACTCCGGGTGTCCGCTCCGACGCAGCTCAGCTCCGGCGGGTGTCGCTCCATGTCGCGACTCAATTCTGTGCTTCAGATTGATGAGGAAGTGGAAGAACCAGAGACGTCGGAGAACCCGACCGTCGGGGAACCCGACCGTCGGGAGATATATTAATAATATAATTATTATTAATATATAATAAGGGTCATAATATTCCGGAAGCTCACACAGGTTTGTGGCCGTAATATTATATTATTTATATTGTAATGTTCGCAAATACGAGGCGTCAGCCATCAAACTGTATTCAATTCCGAACGGTAGGAATAGTAACGGTAAATCCAAACGGTGTCGGATAGGTCGGCTATAGTAATAACGGTAGCTCCACGGTAACTCCTCCCCTCCCCCCCCATCAGCAAGGCGGGTTAAGGAGCACAGCAACGCAGGCAGGCTGGAGTGAGAGCACAGCGGCGCCCCACCGATGGAGAACGACGAGTTGGAGCGCGGGCAACGGCAACTTATGTTATTGCGTCAACAAATATCGTTATTTTAACTTCGACATTCTGCTTGAAGATATCGAGATATGACTTTTGGTCCATATAGCCCGCCCTACTGGGTAGCCCGCCCTACTGGGTAGCCGCCGGCCCTTCCTTCCAGCGAATTGAGTTCGCCATGCATAAGGGTCTGGAGGACACAGCAATACATTTCTTTTGCTGCTTCGCAGATGTGTTTTGCGAGCCAAATCACCGAGCTGGCTTTTCCCCTTGGCGCGCTATTGGCTGGTTTTAGACCCCTTAACCAAAGTAGTGGGAGTGAACCTGAACCGTAGTCTATCACAAGTGCCCTCTAGTGTACAGGTGGACACCAATTCAACGGATTGAATTGTGTGATGTTGCGATTAGACGGAAGAGATGGAATCTTATCACAGTTTAACAGGCACTATCTTAACATTGGAGCCCTCCCAGGCTGAAGGAGGGACCCTTTCCTCATGGCGTTGTAAGCGTGTTCGCAAGCCTAGCGTCGCTGGGCTGGGGGGAGGGTGCCATGGCCCAAAACAGAACACATCAGGAGGTATAAGAATGTACTGTGATGGGTCATCGCTGGACCACGGAGCCGTCCTCTGATCCTCTGAGTGTCTTGTAGTACGTCCCTCAGGCGCTGTGCGGCGGCAGTCCCTCCGCAGGAAATCGACGCTGATGAGTCGCGCTGACTGCTGTGTGGGCGCGATGACGAGGCGGACGCCCTGAAGGCCAAGAACATCAAGCAGACGGAGCTGGTGGCCGCGCTGAGGGAGGCTATCAGCAGCAGCGCCGACCACTTCCACTGCCTGGACCCCCACCAGACCAGACACACGGTGAGGAGGGGGGAGGGGAGGGGAAGGGGGACCTTGACCCCCACCAGGACCAACACGTGAGAGGGGGAGGGGAGGGAGGGGGCCTGGACCCCCCACCAGACCAACACCGTGAGGAGGGGGAGGGGAGGGGAGGGGGGAACTTGACCCCCACGAGACCAACACCGTGAGGAGGGGGGGGGAGGGGAGTGGGGGGACCTGGACCCCCATCAGACCAACATCGTGGGGAGGGGTGGAGGGGGAGGGGTTGCCTGGACCCCCACTACTCCAACACTGAGTTGTGGGGGGGGGGGCTGATTGGGCGGGGGGGAGGGGTTGATGGGGAAGGGGGAGGGGCTGATGGGGCATCAGCAGGAAAGACCGGAGATAATTTTAATATATGACCCCCCTTTGACCTATTAACAATATTATATCTAATGTCTTGAGATATTAACATCAAGACCAACGGTTGTTGATCACAGAGGCAATCGCATGGTAGACGAAAAAGATAATGTCTTTCTTTCTTTCTTTTTTTTCTCTCTCATGTTTAATGTGTACAGGACCTGACCCCTGACTACTCCATGGAGAGCCACCAGCGGGACCACGAGAACTTCCTGGTGGTGTCCCGTAACCGACGGCGACGGGCCAAGGCGCTGCTGGACTTCGAGCGCCATGACGACGATGAGCTGGGCTTTAGGAAGAATGACATCATCACCGTGAGTGACCACACACACATATGCGGTTGAACACCAGCCCACGTACAGACACACATACCCTCTCTCATCCCACAGGCTGACTCACACACGGAGACGATCACACACACACTTTAAACTCACACACCTAATCAGACACACACACTCTTAAGCACACCCACACAGCAAGGGTGAAACGTTCCTCTCCTCTCCCAGATCATGTCCCAGAAGGACGAGCACTGCTGGGTGGGTGAGCTGAACGGCCTGAGAGGTAGGTGGGTCTGTCTGTCTGTCTGTCTGTCTGTCTGTCTGTCTGTCTGTCTGTCTGTCTGAGCAGCAACACATCATCAGTGGCACAGTGAGAGTGAGGAGTGTTTCATTTGTCCTCTCTCTGTCTCTGTCCCTCTAACCCAGGTTGGTTCCCAGCTAAGTTTGTGGAGATCCTGGATGAGAGAAGCAAAGAGGTGAGGCGTGTTGAATAACGCAGAGTTAAGACCACGTACGGCCACTTAACGTCTCTGGAGGAACAGAACATGAAGAGATATTAAATGAGTTTGATATATATTATACCATGTCATGTTCTGTTGTTGTTGTTGTTGTTGTTGTAATGAAGGCCTCGTCCCTCCCCATGTCTGGGGTGGTGTTTGTTGTTGTTGTAATGACACAACAACAAAGTACCCCCCAGTACTCGCTGGAGGGAGACAACTCTGTGACGGAGGTTGTTGTTGTTGTAATGACCCCCCCACTCCCATCAGTACTCCCTGGCGGGGGACGACGCGCGGTGACGGCGGCGGTGACGGACCTGGCCCGCGGGACCCTCTGCCCCGCCCTGAAGAACATCTTCCAGCACGGCCTGAAGAAGCCCTCCATCCTAGGGGGTCCCTGCCACCCCTGGCTCTTCATCGAGGAGGTGTGTGTGTGTGTGTGTGTGTGTGTGTGTGTGTGTGTGTGTGTGTGTGTGCGTGTGCGGTGTAAAATAAAAAGTATGATCTTTTGATGTATCCGTTGTGTGTGGTGTGGTTTCCAGGCAGCCAGCAGAGAGGTGGAGAGGAGACTTTTAACTCAGTCTACTCCAGACTGGTGCTGTGTAAGACCTACAGGTACGCTCACACCTCTATCCTGCTCTGCTCAAACCTCTCCATTCTGCTGGGGGCAGGGCTCCAGACTTACTTTTTTCACTAGGAGCACTGTGGCCCCTAACTGAAAATTTTAGGGGCGCAACCAGAAATTTTAGGGGCAAACACCTTTAATCAACATGCCAACCAAATATTCACATTTCTACAAATTTTCACTGTATTACTAAGAACTACTTTGATAATAGATGCAGAAATTACAATGTGCTGTTTTAAATTCAGTGTCACATTTTATTGTGATTCTCATCCATCCCAACGGTTTCCAGGTTTGAGCATGCATGCGTTCGACAAGTAGGCTACGGAAGCGACAGTTTCACTGGAGTGCGCCCGCTTGTCTTACCGCTTGACAGGACGCTAAGCCTCCTCTCTGCCCGCTCGCCTCTCCATTGAGAATGCATTATCAGGCCCGACAAACGCCTCCCGTGTGAAAAGCCCTTTATGGCACCTGGAGCAGAGTCCTGCACTGGTTCGGGTGACTCGCACAATGTGGAGGAAACGAGTCGGGTTGGACGCCTGAACAGCGCGGGTTGGCCGCGGGTTTTGCGATTGCGAGTGAGACTTCACCGGTGCTGGATATGTTAATCAGGAGCGGAGGAGTCAACTAAAACCGTCAACAGTGGATTATGTGCTTTTTTTGCACAACAATCTAAAGCACCAAGCCAAACACCAGATAATGTAATTCCCATCTAATGTTTCTCATTTTTCATCGGGTGCGGGTCGAGTGTCGATATCAATTTATAGCGGGTCTGGTCGGGCTAATGTCGGAAGTATTGAAGTATTGCAGGTAGGCGCGGGTTCGATGAAATGCGGTAAAATAAGACCCGTGCAGGAATGACTTGCACTGGCACACTAGCCGAACGTCGGAAGAATGAGACAACAGTTACGCACGTAGTGTTTACAATGCAGGTTTTGTGAAATCTTTCTCCTTCGCACAGACGTTTATGCTCGTTCGATAATCTCTAGGACCCGCCCCCTCAACACATTAGCCACTGTAATGCCATTCCCTATCCTTCTTACACTCATTGGCCTGCTAAAGATTCCGGATTCTTTGAAAGGAAAAGGGCAAATTTACTGGTCGAACACTGGTTTACTGGTCGACCAGATAGAAAATTCGGTCGAACACTCTCAAACACTGATCGCAAAATTCGACCATTTGGTCGCAGTCTGGAGCCCTGGCTGGGGGTCTTGAGGTCATAAGCCCTCCTTGGTGACATCATGTGCGGCAGCTCTCATTGGTCGCTGATGCTAGAGGGGTTACCCTGGGGTGGTGGTGCTCTGGTCAACATGTTGCTCTGGTAGAGGGTTCACACTGGGGTGGTGGTGCTCTGGTCAACATGTTGCTCTGGTAGAGGGTTCACACTGGTGGTGCTCTGGTCAACATGTTGCTCTGTCCTCCTCCAGGCTGGATGAAGACGGGAAGGTCCTCACACCGGAGGAGCTGCTCTACAGAGTGAGTGATCTACACATGATGCTCTACTAGATGATAATCTCTAGATGATGCTGTACCAGACAATCATTAGAACAGAGAGTCAGGTCGGGGCGGAGTGGGCTTTTTCAAAATGATATTTGCAATTAGTGGGGTTTCTACTGAAACAAAAGGCTTGAAAGGCTTCATAAAGCAAATCATATCACAGCTAAGGGCTGAGTGAATGATCTACATATATAGACGTATACATAAAGGTGTCCCTTCCTGTGTGTGAGCGCCCTCTGTCTGCCCCTCCAGGCGGTGCAGTCGGTCAACATGAGCCACGACGTCGCTCATACCCAGATGGACGTCAAGTTCAGGTCCCTCATCTGCGTGGGCCTTAAGTAAGTCCTGGTCCTTGTCCACACCGACCCACACACATGAATGCACACACACCCAAACACACACAAACGTAAATGCAAGGATACATGCAGTGTTGGGGTAGTTACTCAAAAAAAGTAAGTAGTGAATTTGTAACTTCACTACTTATTACTTTACTTTCCCATTTCTTAATTTACTGTAGATACATGGACAAACATCATAGCACTATCATCACTTAGTGTTTATTGTATAAATCTATACAAAATAGCATATAAAACCATATGAAAGAACAATATCCCTGTCTGCACAAAGAAATGCCTCACTGTAAAATCCACAAACAGGATAAATTAGGCTATGGTGAGGTCAATCAGTAGCAACACACACGTTTCAAAACACAGGCTTTGGGAAACATGAGAACAAAAATTAAGTGGTCAATGAAAAATTTAAAAAGGTATAATTAAAACAGAAATGCACTTAGGCGGCGGTGACACATGCTGATACTATGGTCCATGGGCTGAATGAACCTGATCTATTTCGCAAGCTATGACATCGTAAGTGTGTCTTCCTCTCACCCTCTTGCAGGCAAGAGCAGCCTTGTCAAGTTTTAAAGTAATGCTGTCTATCCAGTGCACCGACATTCCTAATTTACTTTTGTTGTTGTCAGACCATATGTCCATGGTGGTGGACACATGATCCAGGGAGGACTTGAAAATTATTTTGAGCTTCGATTCCATGTCGTTATAACACTTGTTAAGGTAATGGGAAAATGTTTTCCTGTCGGATGTTGGCTTGTGAGTCTGGGTATTTTATTGTATCTAGTATTTTTCTAAATCTGGGCGATTCAATAGTCGACAGAGGAAGCATGTCTTCCCAGTCTTTCTGTGTCACGTGCTTCTTTGCTCCAACACTTGAACACTCCTTCGCACAAGCAGCTATGTCACTCAAACCGATCGCTATGGCAACCTGCCGAGGAAAGCACGCGCTGCAGACACACAGGCAGCACACATGCCCGCACCCCAACAGATCAGAACTTCACACGCAGGCAAACACGGCTTGGGTAACGCAGGAAAGCGCTTTACTTTAGACTAGTAAAGTAGTGTATTTACCGTTATTTTAAATGTAATGCGTTACTTTACTTCGTTACCCAAAAAAGTAATATTGTTGCCCCAACACTGGAGACGGGTGGTCGGGCGTGTCAGGAGTCTTGGCAGTAGTGTGAATAGTAGTAGTTGGTCTGCTCTCCCAGGCGTCTTTCATATGGTTTATGTTGGACACTGCAGGCTGTATTAAGTTGTTGCTGCGTTTCTTCTTTGAGACTAAAGCTCTTCTAAAGAGAACGTGCCCCCCCCCCCAGTGAGCAGGTGCTGCACCTGTGGCTGGAGGTGCTGTGCTCCAGCATGGCCGCGGTGGAGAAGTGGTACCAGCCCTGGTCCTTCCTGCGCAGCCCGGGATGGGTGCAGATCAAGTGTGAGCTCAGGTGAGGAGGCTCCCCTAACCCCCTGTGGTCTCCTCTCAGTGAGGTCCAGGTCTAAAGTGTCGTTTGTCTCCTCAGGGTTCTCTCCAAGTTCGCCTTCAGTCTCTCCCAGGACTGCGAGCTGCCAGACAAGAAGCAGGTGAGCCTGGTTCATTAGCTTTGGAAACATGTTACATATGGACTCAATAACATGAACCAACAGTTGATCATATGACTCCTGTTTGGCTCTGCAGGAGAAGGAGCAGCGGCCCCTGAAGGAGGGGGTCCAGGACATGCTGGTGAAGCACCACCTCTTCAGCTGGGACATCGACGGATAAGCCCGCCCCCTCAGACGGATGCACCCGCCCCTTCTGTCGGACAGACCCGCCCCTTCTGTCCGACAGACCCGCCCATTCCGATGGAACGACCCAACCCCTTCTGATGGATAGACCCAGCCCCTTTCCGATGGATAGACCGGCCCTTCCTGGAGAACTTCTAGTCTCTATATTTATCATCTTAGAGGACACTATGTGACTGCTGTCACGCTGATCTGCTGACCCTACACTGTTACTTTAAAACCACCTCCCTCATCCAATCACAGCTCAGTCCACCTCTCTCATCCAATCACAACTCACTCCACGTCCCTCATCCAATCACAACACACTCCACGGCCTCCCTCATCCAATGACGGCTCACTCCATGTTGAGGCTTTCTCCGTGGTGTCCTTTATTTTGGACATGAGTTGTTCCATGTGATCAAAACATAGGGTCACGCCTCAGAGGTCAGTCGTTAAGAGGACCAATCAGAATCCTGTGACCCACATGGCGCTTATTAGGGAGAACAATCCCGTTTGAGTTCCTCTTCATCTCCCGACAGACGAATCAGACCCACTCAAAAGTCCCATCCCAAGGGCCCAGGTCAGGCGGGCTGAGACCTGAGGAGGAACACACAAAAACTGAACATGGTGGTCCTTCTGATAGGAGTTTGCTGCTGGACGATCCCGACCAGAGGCCATCCCCCTTCCTTGGTTTTACTTTAGAGATCCCTTTTCTTCTTCACTGCCCGACTTCAGATGGACCTCCTCATCATCACTTGTTTCAGGGCGTCCCTTTGAGGCACTCCCAAGGTCTGTCAGACCGCAGACCCCAGAATCCACAGAACTGTGCATCTGCTCTGTCCGTTCAAGCGTCTTCAAGAGGCTTCTGAGGAGGCTTCTGAAGAGGCTTCTGAAGAGGCTTCTGAAGAAGGCTTCTGAAGAGGCTTCTGAAGAGGCTTCTGTGTCTCTCTTCTGTCTCCGCTCTGAAGAAACCATCATGTTTTTGTTTCTCTGTAACTGAGACTTCACTAGGACTCCTCTCTGTTGTACATACAATGTAAAAACATGTTAAACTATGATTAAATATATATGAAGGCAAGATACTCTGGGTGTTTGTCCTTCTGAGTTTGACTACTGTGTGTTAGTTTGTGGATTTTTTTTTCAAATATGGTTCATTACTAGGACTTCACAATAATTCAGTCTAGTTTTATTTTCATTAGAGAGCGAGATATCTAGATCTTGAACTAATAATATACATCGTCCACATTTAGAATTCACTTTTTCCCATAAAGCGTTTATTTTCATATTTCCCTGATGTGTCATGTATTTAAAACAAAAACTGACAACTGTCCAGATTAATAAAGGCCTATTTATTGGAAAACAGGGTCTGCGACAAAGTGCGTCAAACGCCCACATGTTACTCCACATAGGTCTTAATGCATGAGGAAGGATAGAAACCCGCCAACGCTGCCTTGCTCTCGACGGTCGATTGAGCAAAAGGACGCATGCAGAGTTTATTGCATTCAAAGAGAAACCGTCGTTTTGGAACAAGAACAAACGGAACAAAGACCCTGGATTGAACTCGATTCAATAAATGAAATGACTGCCTTTCATGGCAATAAATAGATGTATAAAATCTCTTATTTTTCATAAGTTCAAACCCAAGTACCCCATGTATTACATTCAACTGTGATTTTCAAACCTCTTCCTTCTAGAACGTATCCTGAACCCCATTTGATGCTACTGACGATGGGAGGAGAGTGTTGTGTTTCTATGGTTCTAGCTGCTGGGAAGTGGGACCCGTTACCTCGTGTTGTGGTGTCTCGCCCCCCACCACCTGCATCTAGTGCATTGTGTGTAAGACCAGACGTGTTCTCCCTGTAGTGTATTAAAAAGGTTTCATTCAGGCAAGGTTCCTCACTGCGGGTCCCACATTTGGTCACAGAGATCATGTCGTCCCTGATCTCATCTGTCTGTGAAAGTTAAACTAAATAAAAATAAAAGCACCCAGTTGGAATATTTGAATATTTAAAAGTGCTGTAGTCTAGTATAAATTCAAAAACTATACCAATTATATAAACAGAACAACGTTTCGCTGAGAGCCGCTCTTCTCTCCTATGACCCCTAGACGTCCCAACACCTAAGGGTTGCAGCAGAGGAGAAATCCAGGAAAACAGTCTGTTGGGATAGCATGAAAAGGGAGGGGGGTGTGTGTGTGTTTGTCAGCAGTCTCCAGCCCTTTTAGGGGGGCGCTGTGACTGAGGTGGTGGTGGTCTGTTCCTTTCCCTCGGCGTCTCTGCCTCTCTCCTCCTCGCCCCCCTCCTCCTTGGGCTGAAGAGGGAGAGACCATGATGAGCTTTCCTCCTCACCCATTTTTGACCCTTTATTAACAAGGCAGACGATTGCTCATCGATGATATGAGAAAGAGTCTTGTCTTTGCTTTGGAAAAGCGATACATAAAGACCCACATTTCCCGGATTGCCCTTTGTCTGATCACTCAAATAATCTTTATTTGCATGCAAAATAGAACACAAGCATTCCTTTGAAAGCGCGGAAGAAACCGGGAAAAATAAGAGCTACCCTGTGAATGCCGGAGCCGTTCTTAATTGGGCCTGTTCTTTTATTTTCAAAGATTTATTATGCATTTTGATGCTTTATGATAGAGTGAGATAACGGAGGAATAGGAGATAGCCTAGTTTTTCACGTTAGCCGTTCCTAATGAGTTACCCATCATTAACAACTAGCCCTTTCTTAACGATCCGTAGTCACGAGGCTAGCCGTATCTTAACGAGTCCTGCCTCTTTTAACGGTCCCGTTCTGACGGATAGCCGCTCTTAACGAGTATACCCCGCTGCTTAACGAGATAGCCGCTCTTAACGATTACCCGTAATCTTAACGAGATAGCACCACTCTTAACGAGGTTCCCTGTTCTAACGAGTTACCTGTTCTTAACAAGCTCCGTCTTAACGCGAGAGTTACCTTGTTTGTCGTTGCCGCCTCGTTACCTGCGGCTCCTTTCCCCCTTTCCCTGGGCATCCCGGCCACGCAGCAAAAGAACAGAGACCCTTGACGTGTTGCTACTAGGTTCGAGTCCGGCCGAGGTAGGGAGGTAGAGACAAAGCTGTCATCTGACGTGCGATGCATTGTCGGTGACGCCTGTCATGTGACGGAGCCGTCATGTGACTCATTGGGTTTCGGTGGAAATGGCTTCTCATTTTGATTAAAAACAGTCAAAGGTTCTAAAGGTCTGGTGGTGTATAGCAGTGGTTCTCAAAACTATTTCGGTCATCCCCCATTTTGGAACAAGGCGGAATTTTCAAGCCCCACTGCCCCCCCCCTCGCCCAACACAAGGCATAGATGAAAATTATGCAAAGCTTAACATTTTCAAATGTATTATGAAGGATAACATCATGTTTTTATCTAAATTTCTAACTCAATAAACATCACAATAAACAGCATGTGTCAATATAGAGATTACTCTGAGAGACAGTTCTGATCTGATTAGAGTTGAAGAAAAGCTCAATCGGAAAAAAAAAATTATGTGTAGTCCGCTATTTATCTACATTTTACTTGAGAGATAGGGCATCAGCAGCTGCAGTAGTTCGCAATTGGTCCGTACCGCGTCCGTACTTGTTGTGCACACCAAACTTTGACCGCTGTTACGGAAAGTGAACTTTTTTTTGCCTGTTATTCAAGTCTTCTTGTTATTCATACTGCAGCTAAGTCATGGGCCACTTATCAACACAGCGTGTCTACCGGTTGCTAAGCACGGTCAACGTCTTTGGCGCAGACTATTTCTCATCTGCGGCTAGCAATACTCGAACACTACGATTAGTAAATTTTGAAGAATATTAACCAATTACCGGTTTTGTGAAGATATTGTGTTTCTATGTTTGGCAGAGCTGTGTAATAAAGCGGGATAATGCTATAGCCGCCTCACCCTCTCAGGGCGAGCGCAAGGCAACTCCATTTTCACGTCGGTTCGGTTTGGCCTGTCGCGGGCTTATCCTGTCTCGCACGATAAGTGACCGGCGTTCTGTACAGAGATTTATCCCTTATTTTTATTATGTAACGCCGGACAACTAAACTGTGCTTTCACCTCTGCCGCACGGATACTGCCGCCTCATTTATTTATCAACGATAGAAGACCGGCAGACGGGGAGGCGGTTACAGCTAAAGCGCTGATGAAAACCAGAAGCGGTAGCCGCCTACGTGATGGGCACAGATATTGTTGCCTACCCGGCATCAGCTTTCCCCGTGTTGAAACTTTTCGGCGGCAGCAGCGGTGCAGGAGCAGGCAGCTGCCGCTTTTGACAACGCCTGGCCCTTCAGCCAGCCGCCGCGCCTGAACCCTCTGCAGCAAGCGTTATTCAGAAGAGGCGCGTTTTCTCACCGCCGCGCACCGGCGGCTGTGTCACTAAGCCATGTGGGGCAGAGAGACATACACACATCGTACGCTTACCATTTGTCAGAAATGCCATACATACAGTACATTGGGATTGCAGTAGCATCTATAGGCAGAAATTTAGGATCGTATATCCACATTAGAAATATTCCACATAGGATCAGAATTTCCATGATATAACGCGGTCAGGTGAAATTTCCTGCCCGTTCTGTCGGCGCCCCACTGTCACGTCTCTCTATTCCCAATCCGGTGGGGCGCGCCCCACCTTTGAGAACCGCTGGTGAGCTATAGGCACACAGTCTCTCAATTGAACTACATGATTCACCTGGGTGTTGCTATTGGGAGGTTCCCTGTGTTTACAACTGGGGGTGCGACTTGGTTGTTTAAACTGGGTAGTTTTTCACTGGCGTTTGAAACTGGTGAGGTTCACTGGTGTTAAACTGTGGAGGTCACTGGTGTTAAACTAGGGCGGGTTCCCTGGGTGTGAAAGGTGGAGTCTCCACTCGGTGTTAAACTGGGAGGGTCACTGGATTTGACGGCGTTACTGAGTGAAACGATTCTGCGGTTCCCCGACTCCAGGTGGTGCTGAGTGAAGAGAGCGTCTGATCTGTCTCGTTGTCTTTCATAATGCACAGTGTACCGCCTTTCTTTGAGACCACCTGTGTTTCCCCTTACCGTTGTGGAGAGTTGAGTGGGCGGCCACGATATGACTAGGCGCCTCCTCATTGGCCAATCGAGGGGCCCTCTCCCAGGCGGGCGGACCTTCTGGTGGACTGCATCTTTGATGTTGCAGAGGCTATTGTGAGTTGGACGGCAGATGATTGGACGACTGGAGGAGCTGAAAAATGAGAGATTGATTTGTTATTTGGTTTTGTGGCAAAAAGCTTGATTGAAATAAACTGTTCTCCCAGGGCCAATACAGTGTGAAAAACATAAAAGGAAATCTTGATGATTAAGATAATGAAGTCT
>OLKM01004691.1:0-20586 GCA_900291075.1 Melanogrammus aeglefinus | reverse complement strand
TGGTTTCGGAAAAATGTTTCGTATACAAAACATGACTACTCCTTTACAAATAGCTTGCATAATGGTCCTTATAAATGATCTTTTAGATCGTTAGGAAATCATCTTGACATGTTCATAAAATAGCATCTATTACTCAATTTAAAAATAAGCTTATAATGTCCTTATATCATGATATTAATAGATCATAGAGAAATCAATTTGAAACATGTTTGTCAATAACATTTAATACATGTTCTGTAAAATACATTAATACTCATTTTGATAGAATGCCCTCAACTAATGTCCTTGATAAAAAACTTCTTCATAGGATCAATAGAAAAAAGGCTTCATAAATACACTACTACTTGCATTTAACAAATACATTACTAAGGGTTCTGTAAAATGTTGCGGATAACAATTTTGTAAATGATGAACAAACTATGAACAAATGCTTCATAAAATGGTTTTATTATGGAGGGGTTATTATAAAGTGGTTACCCGAAATAATCTTGGTGTGTCTGTTTGTGTTTGCCTGCGTCCGTGGATCCTGTGGTGTGCCATCCTGAAGACATCATGATAAGAGTGGTCTTCACTCTGGTAGAGAGTGGCCAATCACTGTCAACTTCCTGACCACTGATGAATATTCAGCATTGCAGGCTGGACGACTGGTCAGAATTAAAAACATGCGACGTTGGTTTTTCAGCTTGATATACAGAGCCGACTCCTGAGAAGCAGACGTTATTGGAAGCTGTCAGGGCGAGGAAGCCAGTGGTAACCATCTCTGAAACCGGACACCCTGGACTCTGTGAGGAACCTGAGGAACACCGTCTTTTGGGACCAGAGGGAGCGCAGGAAGGGAAGCATTTTGTTAGGTCGTCTCTTGTTTGAGAGATTTCAAATATAAATAATCGCAGTAAAATAAACTGTTTTCAATCTGCATACATGTTGAAATGTACTTTTAGAAAACGTGTTTTCACAGCGACGCGTACCCAGAGAGTGTTTATAACTCCTAAATGAGCGACGATGGTGTCTGATTGAGTCAAAAAGCTGCACATTAACCTTACTTGAACGTGTGGATATACGCCCGTGAGTTAACGACTACTGATAGGCATCTTCAAGTAGCTGTGTGTTTCATTGATATATATGTCCGTTATATACGTGGAACAGAGGCCAAGAGGTAAACTTCAGCAGCAGAACTCAAAGTTTAGTTTTTTTTCATGACTTATTGATTTAGTGGGTAGTGCAACGTGACATTAAAGGTGACAATGGGTTTTATTTAACTCAAGAATTATGTGTTTTTAATAAATGGCTTGCTCATTTAACTGAAAGTGATATGCAGGTGGTACTAATGAACTTTGTACATAATTCTGATAAAGGTTTTGTCATTAATTATGCAACGTATCTTAAGTTACCCACAATACATGTTCCTCCATCATATTCTGCCTGGCCGATGTGTAAAAGACCCTGGTGACCACGCAGGCCACATGTTGTCCCCCCCTCCAAATACTGTGTGTGTACCGTATGTATTTCTGGTGTATTTTACTGTTATAAACTATGTGTGCGTATATGTCAGTAAATGAGGGAATAATAACATGTTATGCTGATAGAGAGGTACCTTGCTCTGCTTAAGGTGTGGTTCTGAAACACGAGAGCCACAGTTCACCAGTCATCACTTACTGAGGTGTTCTCAGTCAGAGGTCTTCCAGGTGTTTTCTTCAAGACCGGGGAGGGATTCTGCAGGACCGTAGGGGTGTCTGGACTGGTGAATGACAGCCACGCAGCGCATGAATATATCTGTGTGGTACATTACTCTGAGGGTCCGTGTGCGTTGTGCTTGAGGTCGTGTTCGTGACTCTGTGTGTATTAGAAGAAAAACATTTTCCTTACACTGGATGGTATCAGAGTGCAAGCTGATGATAAATGGTCAGAATTGAAAACAAGTGATGTTTGTTTTTCCAGCTGGTCTAGAGCAAAGAAGAGGCTAAAGTTCAGCCGCCGGTGGAAGCCGTCAGAGACGTAACAATGGTCACCATCTCTGAACCGCGGACCCCTGGACGTTCTCTGAAGGAACCTGAAGGACCACGTCCTTTTGGACACGGGAAGCGAGACCAGGAAGAGAAGATTCGGCTTAGGTGCCCCTTTATAAGAGAAATTTATAAAAGAGAATAATCCAGTCAAAAAAAATTACCCAAAAATGTATGATCTCGCTCCAAATACATTTAAGATTTATTTTATTAGAAGACCTTTTTTTAGCCCAAAAGTGGACCCGTGTGGTGTGTGTGTGTGTGTGTGTGTGTGTGTGTGTGTGTGGTGGTGTGTGTGTGTGTGGTGTGTGTGTGTGTGTGTGATGTGTGTGTGTGTGTGGTGTGTGGTGTTGTGTGTGTTCTACTCCCCTGAAACAGCTCTATGGTTTCACATCCACTGTCATCTGTGAAGCATCGGACTGGCTGAGCATTTCTCCCTCACTCTCCCTGCGCTTCACAGTGAGTCTCAATCCATCATCATCCTGAATAGAGTTACAATACAGTATAAATCATGTATCCAATGATTGTATTAATAGCAATCCATGTAATGATAACAAGTATTGTTTTGTGTTGGACGATCAGGTTTCATATAATAAGGGTTAGCACACATACACCGCGCACGCACACACATAAACAACAGCACACACCCACACACACACAAATCCACACACACGGGTGCACGAACACACACGCACATAGGTACACACGACACTGCAACACACGGGCGGCGCTGATGCAGGATGTGTTTCAAGGACAAGGCAGCGCAGGACACCCCGCATACAACACACACCACACACACATGCAGCATGCAACCACACCGCACACGCACATGCACGTCTAGGACGTCTATCATAGACACTTTGTTGCAAAAGGCGTTATCTTTCTTTTAAAACATTATCACCTTGCTTGAGCCTCCTGAAATTGTCTTGTATATTGAAACCCCTCCTCCGCCGCTGCCCGACTGTTTTTTAGTTGTTCCTATTTTTCTGTGTTTTAATGTGTAGGCTATGTGTGAACTGTAAGGCTTACTGCTGCCTGTCCTTGGCCCAGATCAACTTGACAGTGATTTTAGATCTCAATGAGCGAGCATTCTTCTGTCAATGAAAAAAAACAACATCATCTCTCACGTCAGGTAGCCAATTGTACAAATCTGTAGTCTTGACTCCTACACCACTCCCGCATCACAGGCCGGTGCTTTAGTTCACTATAGGTTAAGGTGGGTTGCTGCCTTAGCTGTTGTTTACCTTGAACCACAATTTTTCAGGCTGGTTGTTATTATTATTTTTCGACTAACCGATAGTAGTGTTCCATGCAAGTATCACAATGCACTTCTGAGCCCTGAAGATAACAGTAAAGGTCTATTGGAATGATTTCATTAAACAATTTACCCCTGTAACACCCACAGTGTGCTCCAACATTATCTGTCCCGTCCTTCCACTGCCTGTTTCCTCACCGTGTGTTAAACAAGAAATCCAGCTTGCGTGTTGTCCCAAGTGCTTGTGCTATGGGAAATTTAAAAGGTCCCAATGGCGTGCTGCCTTCTTTATGGATGCGCTTTAATATAGATATTGGTGAGCCTCTCACACAACAGGTATTTGAACGACGTTCCGCAGAAATTCAGGCCTGCGTGCAGAGTTACAGGCCACTACGAGCCAGTCGGCAAGCATTGAGGGCTTTCCCAAATACACAGTTTTCCGTGCCAAGTAGCTTTAATGCAATGAGCGAGGAGAGCAGAGGGGGGTCAAAGGAGGCAGGGTGGGGGTGTGTGGCCCTGAGGCAGCCAGCTTGTTGCGCACGGCACCGACTGAGCTCTTGTTTTACAGTGGATGTATCGCCATGGCGAGGCGGCACACAGCCCTTTGGGGCCGGTGTTCTGGTAAATATTCTAGAACACTTCGGCGGGTAACATGCGGCGGAGTCTGGAGCTTCTTATATCTAAATAATGATCACATTGGTTTACGTAGATATATCTAAATCCTATATCATATATTATTCAGGCGGCCAGAAGGCTGTGTCTAGCCTCCAGACGTTATTATTGGCATTCTCAAACGACTGGCGTGGGGTTCTCCGACGTCCTCCTGGTTCTTCGCACACGTCCACCCGTACAATTCTGAAGTGGACTGAACCACGACATGGAGGGAAGAAAAGCGATTGATGACCGCAGCTTTACTCCCCGCCTGAGCGCTCGCTGCTGAGGCACCACGCGCCTCGTTGCAACGCCAAGGCGGTGTTCCGCCCTCGGCAGCCGGGCAGCGGCTCAAGCGGGAGTCATTTTGCGGGCAACATCCCTTTCTCCTCCATTGTCGTGGTTTAGTCGTACTCTCAGGAAGGCGACTTGAGGGAGTCAAAGCCAAAGTTCCTTTCCCAACCAATTCCTTCTCAACCATGGGGCTGAAGATAACCCCCACTACGGGATACTTATTGTAGAATGTATGTGTATGTTTGCTGGGACCCACTTTTCCAGGACGGTAACTCCGGTCAGAGAGTAGCACGCATACGCAAGGGAACAGTTCCAGGCAATGTTTTTATATCTCTTGCAGACGAATGACATCAATGAATGGCGTTCAACAGGTAAGCCATATCGCGATGACGGAATGGATGAGAAACAGATGTAGAAACGGAATGAATGCACGTAGGAGTGAGATGCAATGAATGAATGGAATGAATGAATGTTTTTTCTGTAAGACAGGCATAAGAAGATAGACAAATAGTGTATTAACTAGAATTTACCTACTAAAAAGACACACCGGCGCTGCTAAGTACTAAAAGCATCCCACTCAAGATGCTATATAAACATAACTGGAACAAGATAGCTGCCACATGCACCCGTTACACACATATAATGCCAAATAGGTGCGACATAAACGGCCGGGCATGGTGCGCACGAGTTGACGCACACATGCTACACGAGGTGCAGGCTAAATACACTGCTACCAAATTCGTAAATCTGAATCAATTAACACGGTAGCAGCGGACCACACCACAAATCACGGCCCACCTATAAGGAACGCGAGATTACGGAATGTATATAACATTTCTATCACGTAAATACACGTGGTTCAATAATTACTCACTCTTACACGAACGCATTCTTTGTCGTGCGTGTAAGCAGTCGTGCGCAACGAGCTCTTGGCGCCAGACCCGTACAACTCGTCATTAACTCTAGAGCCCTACGGGCGCTACCTTGGGGCTGCCCAAGAAGTGCCTTGAAATAGAAAATGAACGCTATAATATATATTTACGATATTTACAAAATAGGGAATTAACAACAATACTCGTTGTGGAAATACCAGAGAGACAGTCGACGTGTTCATGTGCGCCATAAAACGCCACACAGCAGGAAGGGTTATCCCAAAATAAACAAAGAAGTGCTACACGACACTTGCGTTACAGTCCTGGAGGTTCCTATATCTGAATAATATATAAAGTACATAGATATCTATATCATATAGAATACGTATTATCACGGCAAAAGCTGTGTTTGCCTGCCAGAAGATATTATGAATCACAAACGACCTGCGTCGGTTTCTGCCGACGTCTCTGGTTTTCTTCGATTCTTGAAGTGATGTGGGAAGTTGGAGCGCGCGCAGCACGGAGTGTGGTGCTTCGCGGCGGCTGGCGTGCTTTGGCGGAGGTGGTGCTTAGGGCCGGGCGATGTGTTGCTTCGCGGAGGTGGTGCTTGGGCGGGGCGGTGGTGCTTGGCGGCCGGTGGTGCTTTGCGGGCCGGTGGTGCTTGGCGGCGGGTGGTGCTGGCGGCGGTGGTTGCTTGCGGCGGTGGTGCTTTGCGGCAGCCGCGGCGGGCAGCATGTCCCAGTTCATGTACTTCAGGGAATCAAAACCTAAAAAGTTCCTTTTCCACTCCTTCTCACCCTAGGCTGTTGTCGGTTGTGGATATAGAGAGAGAGCCGTCAAAAGGACAGAAGAATGTGTAGCACAACTTTCCGTTACAGTGTTGTAAATTCAACACACTCCACACACGACGAACCTCGATAAAGTGAGATTTATCATGCCATGGGTCGCCTTTAAGTAATAAACTACGCTCTCCTCTTCCTCCGTAACCACAGTCGTTTCAGCGCGGCCTTTCCTTCCTAGTCTTTTTCTTCAATTTGTCTCTAAGACTTCAACATGCTCCAATCTTTTCATTTATCGATGCTTCGGATGTTTGATGTTCTGCATTCAACGGGAATATAAGCGACGAGCATCCTTGACAGAAAACATTGTAAGCATGATGGCGATGAGTTCTGCCCGTCAGGGCCTCCGTGCGTCTGCCGGTCAAACCAAAAACAAAAGCTACAGTGTCAGCGGCCGCTACTTAGGCCGCCTCTTGCGTAACGTAGACCGTACGTCATATCCCGGCCCCTTGCAAGCCCCACCCCCTGATTCTGGCTGATGTCTGAACCGACATCGATGTCCGCACATTAAGCACATCAGTGTAAAAAACCATCAGGGTCTAATATTTCCTGATATACAAATGCTGCCAAACGTTAAAAATGATTATGCTTGCTTCATAAAGGTAAGGGAGAAAAGAATTATGCTGGCTTCATTTACGTAATAGGTGAACCAATATGTTATTTGTTGTAAACATAGGCAAAGATTGATATTCATATTATGGCGCTCAGAAATTTGAACACATTATCGACCCGAGGGTTTCCATATTAATAGCTATGGGTTCCAAAACAACTTGGAGGTTGAGCCCCAGGCCAACGGACCACTCCTAGTCTTTCCTTCTTAATAATAGCAGGCCCTGTCCACCAGTTACTCAAGTTGGCTCAGTGTGCCACGTGCAAGCGAGCCCTGCCAGCTCTTTACACACACACACCCAGCTGAAACGCGCCATGAAACGCAATACACTGCGGAAGCACGCACATACACACTGCATTTCACACACCGCAGCACACACATGCACATGCACGACAAACATACACGCGAAGCCAGACACACACACACACACCAGCACACACACATACACACACACCGCGCGCCGCTTGCGCACACACACACACACGTGCACACAACCACATGTCGAGACAAAGCAGGCCGTCAAACGCACTCGCCCAGGTAAGAAGGTTTATTGTTTTGGAACATTACACGGCTCGCTCACCATTTGACACACGCGCAGGTAAGAACACCACACGCACACGGACGCACACCGCAGCGCATCGCCCAGGTAAGACGTTATGTTTTTTAAAACATGCTTACTGATTAATAGCAAGGCCTGTCGCCACCAACGGTGAGAGAGCCGTTCAACACCAAACACGGAGGGGCGAACGCCATGACCTGTGCGTTCACAGCAAACGCGCGCAGGGCGACGACACGATTCCGCGTACACGTCAACCATCTCGACGAGTGTGAAATCGGGAGAAATATTTCCGGCTATCCGGAAAACCGGCGACATGATTTGATTTGCAGCGGCAACACTTTCGCCTCAAGGTTGAAATATTTTTCAAATTTTGCCTCAACATTCGCGTGATGACAGCCAATCAGCGTTCAACAGCGTGGTCACTGAGTGACGTAACATAACAGCCAATCAGCGTTCCAACAGCGTGGTCCACGTGAGTGACGGCGTAACATAACAGCCAATCAGCGTTCAACAGCGTGGTCACTGAGTGACGTAACGTAACAGCCAATCAGCGTTCAACAGCGTGGTCACTGAGTGACGTAACGTAACAGCCAATCAGCGTTCAACAGTGTGGTCACTGAGAGACTAACGTAACAGCCAATCCAGCGGTTCAACAGCCGTGGTCACTGAGTGACCGTACGGTAACAGCTATCAGCGTTTCAGCAGCGTGGTCAACTTAGTGACGTAACGGTTTCAGCCCAATCAGACGCGTTCCAACAGTGTGTCCACTGAGAGACGTAACCGTAAACAGCCAATCCAGCGTTCAACAAGCGTTGGCCATGAGTGAACGTAACGTAACAGCAATCAGCGTTCAAACAGCGTGGTCACCTGAGTGACGTAACGTAACAGCCAAATCAGCGTTCACGCAGCGTGGTCACTGAGTGGACATAACGTAACAGCCAATCCGAGCGTTCAACAGTGTGTCACTGAGAGACGTAAACGTAACAGCCAATCAGCGGTTCAACAGCGGTGGTCACTGAGTGACGTAACGTAACAGCTAATCAGGCGTTCAGCGAGCGTGGTCACTGAGTGACGTACCGTAACAGCCAATCAGCGTTCAATAGCGTGGTCACTGAGTGAGCGTACCGTAAACAGCCAATCAGTGTTCAACCGGCGTGGGCCACTGAGTGATGTACCGTAACAGCCAATCAGCGTTCAAATAGCGTGGTCACTGAGTGAGCGTACCGTAACAGCCAATCAGGCGTTCAACAGCGTGTGCCACTGCGGTGACGTACCGTAACAGCCAATTCAGCGTTCAATAGCGTGGTCACTGAGCGATGACGTACCGCGTAACAGCAATCAGCGGTTCCAATAGCATGGTCACTGAGTGACGGTACGCGTAACAGCCAATCAGCGTTCAACAGGGTGCGTCACTTAGTGACCGTACCCGTAACCAGCCAATCAGCGCGTATCAATAGCGTGGTGGTCACTGAGTGACGTTACCGTAGACAGCCAATCAGCGTTCAACAGCGTGGTCACTGTGAGTGGACGTACCGTAACAAGCCAATCAGCGTTCAATAAGCGTGGTCAACTGAGTGAGCGTACCGTAACAGCCCAATCAGCGTTCAAGTAGCGTGGTCAACTGAGTGACATACCGTAACAGCCAATCAGCCGTTCAACTTAGCGGTGGCCACTGAGTGACGTACCGTAACAGCCAGATCAGCGTTCCAATAGCGTGGTCACTGAGTGACGTACCGTAACAGCAGCCAATCAGTGTTTCCAACAGCGTGGCCCTCTGAGTGGATGTACCGTAACAGCCAATCAGCGTTCAGATTAGCGTGGTCACTGAGTGACGTACCGGTAACAAGCCAATCAGCGGTTCAACAGCGTGGCCACTGAGTGACGTGACTACCGTAACAGCCCAATCAGCGTTCATAGCGTGGTTCACTGAGGTGACGTACCGCGTAACAGCCAATCAGCGCTTTCAATAGCATGGTCACTGAGTGACCGTACCGTAACAGGCCATCAGCGTCTTCAATCAGCGTGGTCCACTTAGTGACGTTACCGTAAACAAGCCAATCAGCGTTCAATTAGCGTGGTCAACTGAGTGACGTACCGTAACAGCCAATCAGCGTTCAACAGCGTGGTCACTGAGTGACGTACCGTAACAGCCAATCAGCGTTCAATAGCGTGGTCACTGAGTGACGTAACGTAACAGCCCATCAGCGTTCAATAAGCGTGGTCACTGAGTTGACATACCGTAAACAGCCAAATCAGGCGTTCAATAGCGTGGCCACTGAGTGAACGTACCGTAAACAGCCAATCAGCGTTTCAATAGCGTGGTCACTGAGTGACGTACGTAACAGCCAATCAGTGTTCAACAGCGTGGGCCACTGAGTGATGTAAACGTAACAGCCAATCAGCGTTCAATAGCGGTGGTCACTGCGTGACGTACACGTAAACAGGCCAATCAGCGTTCAACAGCGTGGTCACTTAGTGACGTACCGTAACAGCCAATCAGTTCAACAGCGTGGTCACTTAGTGACGTACCGTAACAGCCAATCAGCGTTCAATAGCGTGGCTACTGAGTGACGTACCGTAACAGCCAATCAGCGTTCAATAGCGTGGCTACTGAGTGACGTACCGTAACAGCCAATCAGCGTTCTACCGGCCAACCGTTCCCTGCAGTGCCGTCCGGTGTGAGTACCCGATGTGTTCGGCTGGCAGATAGGCTCGGGGTCCTGCGCTTACAGATGACGTATCGACACTTGACGTATCGACACTAGCCAACGGACAAAACCCGGAAAAGGTGCTCAATCAGTTTTGGTTTTGATTTCATTGAACGGAGCCCGTTCTCTCACAAGCCATTGGAAACATGTCTAAAACCACTGATGAATGCATATTTTTATTTTCACATACGTTAAAGTAAGGATTGGCATTGTTTAAAGGTTAGATAATTAAGACAGTATTTTCTATTTTTCTATTTACTGAAAATGAAGAACTTGGTCATATGATTGATGAGATTTTATTTGCTCATACAAAGCAGAATAAATAAGACAATACATTGATACAACTGAGGAACAGCTAAATGTAAATCCATAAAAAACGGCATGCTTAGATCCCATGGTGAATTGAGGATGTATTCATGAATGTGTTCATATTAGATATTCAGATATCAATATTTTTTTGTATGATTTTCCAGATGTCCAATGAATTGTATCCTTGCCTATACTAATAACAATATAAAATTTAACATTTTCCTCGTTTCCACTAGGGATATCTTTGCTCTATAATTTAAAAAACATCTGTAAAATAGTAAAAATTTCAAGGTAGGCCTATAAGAATGTATATAATGTGTTACCAAATTCAGCTGTATGTGTGTATGTGAATTGCAGTGTATGTGTTTGGATACACACACGGGCACACCATACTTGCCAACCCTCCCGATTTTCCCGGGAGACTCCCGATATTCACTATCCTCTCCCGTTTTCCTCCCGCGGTAAAAAATCTCCCGCAATTCCCCTGATTTCTGACAAGATTTCATGTCTCCCTGTTTCTCCCCACTTTCGTTATCATCACAACAACCTGTTGTTCGGAAAAGGATATTGGTTGAGTGAGCCCGCTGTTACCATGGAGACGTTTGCCACCGCTCCGCGGTAACAGCGGGCTCGACAATCAGAGACGTCTCTCTGACACTACTCGTAGTACTCCTGGTATTATTTCTTGTGTTATTCTACCCTCACTCGTGAATAAACCTCAGTATTAGTATTAGTATAAGTATAAACCGAGTATTTAAAGTATAGTATAGTAGTATAAACCGAGTATTTAAAGTATAGTATAGTCTCCACCCTCTGCTCACTTCTGTCCTGCAAACTAAATTTTCCAGGACAGGCCCACACCTACGTTCCCTCAAGGAAGGTGTACGCTACATGCCCACTGCACCGTCAGTCAACGGACGTGGGAAGGCGTGGCTGACGGATGGGGGAGTAGTCTTTGCAGAGGCATCCGTCAGCCAATCAAATCGCTTCGCGCTCCATTTTTTAAATTAACTTCTCCGCCGCTCTCCCGCTTTCCAGTACCGAGCCCGAGTCGCGTCACAGTGCTTAAATTTGCATACGCGATCTGATTGGATGACGGATCCGTCGCTGCCGGAAAAAGTTGAACATTTTTCAACTTTCTGACGGTTTTCGAACCGCTCCAACTGAACGGAGACGGATCCACAATGCATTGCGCGTCCGTCCCCATTCAAAGTCAATGGGTGACGGACAACTGACGGAGGTAGTGGGCACGAGGCAGGCTGCAAAGCATTGCACTTTCAACTACAATAAGCATTGACCTACATGTAGCAGTTTACATGATGTAGTACTTTGTAGTTTTGTTTAGGGTTAGGGAAATTAAATCTATTGATATGTAATAATATGAAATGTAATAATATGCAATAATAATATGCAATGAAATGTAATGACATGAAATGTAAATTTAAATGAAAGTATTCAACCATAAAATTGAGGTTTCAATTTACTTATTTTTTAGTTTGTTTTATTATTTTAAAGTCACCAGAATGCGGGAAACAATGTCTTTAAAGCTGGAAATTTCCTGGGGGAGGACCCCCAGACCCCGCGCTTTAGTTTGGGAATTCTCCCTATTTTCGAAGTCTCAAGGTTGGCAAGTATGGGGCACACACACTGACATAAGAGCGGAAAAACACTGATAAACCGTCTACTGATTGACGCGCATGCGCATTTGATGACATAGTTTACAGGAAGTGCGTCATTATTGCGCATCAAGGACCCCCGAGCCGATCTGGGAGCCGAACACATCTGGTGCTCACACCGGGGTGAACCGCAGCATGGAGGGGAAAGGGATTGGTGCCGTTGCACTCCCCGGAGCTCTATATATTAATAGTATTTAACATCTTATAATTGTATGGTATGATATAACGGCCAAAGAGCTGTGGTGAGCCTCCGGGTGGCCGTAAGCGCGTGGGGACCGGGCCTCGGGGGTTCGGTCTACCGTCGTTGCCTATGGGTACCGCGTGTCCGCGTGCGTCTTTGTTTTTTTGTGCTATGGGTACCGGTTCTCGTGCGTTTTGCGGTCTTCCGCGGTCATTCCGATATCATGAACGGACTGCGTCTGGTTCTGGGGACGTCTCTCCCTCTCCCCCAACAAAGACATGACATGGGGGTACGGGTTATCTCGGCCATGGCGGAGAATGAAGTGACATGAAGCACCGGGGGGGCAAAAGATGATTCAGAAACAGCTGAACCTAAAATGTTATACGTGGTAACATTACAGGCAAAAATGTGTTATATTATGTGCTCAGAAATGTGTGTTTCATTGTCGACTGTGGTTTGTTTACAAATTACAACCAGAGGCTGAGCGGGCAATGCTCAACCTCTAAGTTGTGATAATAGCAATGATCATGATCATTATTGTATTTTGTTTAGATTTGGTGTTAAGACTTTACTAATACTAATGTGAATAATTTGTAACAAATATCCAACGATAATGATATTGGTGACTGTAGTTATTACTATTTTTAATTAGTGTTAATATTATGGGACTTAGTGTTTGGTCGGCTGTGGTCTGTGGTCCTGTGGTGTTTAGGGACGATGTCCGTTTCTGTTTTAGAGCTCATATCTTCTGTCTTCCTCTGTCCTGTCCTAGACTCACCGTCACCCTGGAGGGAGGGGAGAGAGCACTTACTGGATGAACTCGGTGAGGGGTTTATCCAAGTTATTAAATCAATCATGTCATGAACATTCATTTCAAAACACCCTCTGCTTCTGTGATTCATATCGTGGTCTACTAAGGTCAGGTTTCTGTTGTCGTCTATTAAGGTCATGCGTCTATGTGGTCTGTTAAGGTCAGGTCTCAGGGTTGTGTGTCCGTAACGAAGGCCGTAAGATAAGCAGTTCTCTGTTTGTTCAGGATTTTCTTTTACATTCAACAGATGAATTGACGCTTCAGGGCTGGATGCTTCACGACAAGAGTCTCTACCTTATTTCTACTACTAAGAAGGGGCTGGAGGGCCAGTAAGAGAAGACTGTCTGCAGAGAAAGGCAGACCTGGTGGTCATCAACAGCAGAGAAGAACTGTGTGTGTGTGTGTGTGTGTGTGTGTGTGTGTGTGTGTGTGTGTGGTGTGTGTGTGTGTGTGTGTGTGTGTGTGTGGTTGTGTGTGTGTGTGTGTGTGTGTGTGTGTGTGACTGAGTGTGTGTGTGTTTGTGTGTGTGTCCATTGTGTGTGTTTGTCATGACAACAGATGCTATTAACCTTTGGAAACAGGCGTTTTGTCAGCAGATTGATGGGCCCTTCCTTGGATTGGGCTCTGAGTGATCGAGAGACAGAGGGGGACCCTCAAGTGGGTGGATGGTACCCCCATGACCTCAAGGTAAGGCTGAAGACTCTGTTCAGCAGCATCTCTTCTCTGAGTGACACACTGACCTCCACTGTCTCCTCCTCGTGGTCCTCAGTTGGAGACACGTTAAACCACGCGATGACGGCGGAGCAAGAGACTGCGTCGTAGCAGGGGAGGACGGCTGGTCTGAAGAACCGTGTAACAGACTGCACCACTGGATCTGTGAGAAGGTCCTAGACCTGGATCATCTGGAGGCTGAGCGGAACAAAGAGGGTCCGTAGACTTTGTTTGTGTCCATGAGTGGAGAACGGTTCCTCCTTTCTGGTCTCTGTGTTGTAGATACAGTAAATATACTCTGTAAGAGTTGAAAGGTTGTTGGATGGGTCAGGCTACTACAAAAGATACAATACTTTATATTGTGGTCTATTAAGGTCAGGTTTCTATTGTGGTCTACTGAGGTCAGGTTTCTATTGTGGTCTACTGAGGTCAGGTTTCTATTGTGGTCTACTGAGGTCAGGTTTCTATTAGGGATGGGCGATATGGCCTAAAATCCATATTGCGATATACATTGCAGCCTATTGCGATAACGATATATATCACGATATAAAAATTAGGGATGTGTCAGAATATTCGATTATTCGATTATTCGTTCCCGAGGGTCAAAACCGATTTTTAACATTTGGACCGTTAACATTTTTTCAAAAAAAAAAAAAAAAACACGCGTCCGCGTCCGTCCGTCCCGCGGACCCTGCTATAACGTATGCATTACAAGATTCTACAGAATCTCACGCCAGCGAAAACCCAAAAGTTGGCAGCCCTGCTATTAGTTTTTTTTATTATTATTAAGTGTGGGAGAGTGTGGAACGGGGCATTGTGTAATTACGTTTACAGAGTGTAGGCCATTCTGTTGTGAGGCTAACAATGTCGAAGTCCCGCACACGCACTGCGCGGAGGGCACCAAGTAAGGTTGATAACTATTACATTACAATTTTCAAAATATATAAATTAATAACGAACAGGTCCACCGTCGTTATTTCGCAACCCCCCCCCCGCCAACAATCGAATACTGATTATTCGACCATGAAAAATTTGACTTTTTCACATCCCTAATAAAAATCATAAAATAACCATTTCAGAACAGGTTACATAGACTCTAAGGAAAGCCAAACTGCTAAATGTATTAAAAAACAAGAGGTATATAGTATGTCGTTTGGAGAACATTTATTGTGCAACACTGTAATCATTCAACATAATGTTGTAGATAAATAAAATTCAAGCACAATAGCTGCAGAGACTTTAACAAAGAAAAATCGTCAAGTATTGGGTTTCTTTCCTTTAATGCAAACCACTCTAAAAGGCACTACACTTAGCTTAAGTCCTTAAATGCCACCCAAGATGCAGAGACAGGAAAAACGGGTCTCTTTTTAGATAAGGAACAGACAATGTACTGACAATTAGGAATGGGCATGATTAATTGATGATCAATCATTGATTGTTAAGAATTGTGTCGATCACGTGATATTTCTTATCGATCAAACGGAGGTTGTGTTCCATAGTGTGAGAGCGGAACAGCCAAGCCGTTGCTTGTCTGTATAATACAGATTTTGTCTTTTTGAATTGATTCCTGTGTTTAGTGCGCACTAAACGAGTTTGGTCCCTTGGTGCGGACATTCTGGGTTGTTGCGAATACAAACCATCAAACTCTGGAACGGACCAAACAGCCGGTCCGAGACCCAGCCGGAGAGGTGGTCTCGGTTCGCTTGAGATGTGAAAGCTAACACACCTCGGTCCGATCAAGTTCTAAAAATCATACGCCTCTTTGGACGTAACAGGCACCCGCTCAGCCGCGCGCATTATAAGAATTATTGTTTGATTAGCGGTAACTCCAACATTAGCAGAACGTTGTCGGACCGTCGGTGAAAATGAGTCGTGGCTCAACATGGAGCAAAGAGGAGACGGAACGTCTATTGGATATTTGGGTCCGATATCCAAAAGACGTTCCTCTCTCCTCTTTGCTCCATGTTGAGCCACGACTCAATTTCACCCGACGG
This sequence comes from Melanogrammus aeglefinus, assembly GCA_900291075.1. Lineage (NCBI taxonomy): Eukaryota > Metazoa > Chordata > Actinopteri > Gadiformes > Gadidae > Melanogrammus > Melanogrammus aeglefinus. The sequence continues at coordinate 5,113 of OLKM01004691.1, read as the reverse complement.
TCCGACCAAAGCCAATAAAAAGTATGCTGGAAAATATAGATAAAAATGCCGCATTTAGCACATTCCGAGTAGGCTGAGGGAGAAGGAGTTGGACCTGTCCGCAGATCACCACGCTGGATATCCATGATTGTTAACTTTCACCGGCGCTTTCTCCCCCTTTCGTTTTTCCTTTCACGCTTTACCCCCGCCCCAGACCTTTTTGTCCAATGATTTAACGTTCTTTACGCACATGCAGGTTTGTTGAAAAATTCTGGCACTGTTGCAAAAATTGCAATGTGAAATGGAACCGTAACAAACCAAAAATTGAAAAAAAAACATTTTTTGCGTCAACATGCATTATCGTGATATAATTAAAATCACTATCGTCGGCTATCTTTTATCGTTCACATCGTATATAGTTTATATCGCGCATTACTAGTTTCTATTGTGGTCTACTGAGGTCAGGTTTCTATTGTGGTCTGGTCAGGTTTCTAATGTGGTCTACTAGGGTAAGGTTTCTATTAGGGGTGTAACGGTACACAACAGTCACGGTTCGGTACGTACCTCGGTTTTGAAGTCACGGTACGGTACAGGACGGTTCGGTTCATAGTTAGAAAAAACGGATTGCTTGACTGAACGAACATAAGTTTAATTAGTAACGAATTAAACAGTTTTAGCTGTCAGTATGAAACATACTGAAAAAAATATTCCTGCAGATCTCTAAAGCTCTGAAGTTCTCATAAATATAAATATCAATCATTAAATAAAAGTGCAACTGCAGCCTTAACTTAAATTACAGCTTATGTATTTTATAAAAAAGATACCCTTTCACTAGGGACACTGGTAGCAGGTACTGCAACTGCTTACCTTCATCATATGTTTAGAACCTGTGTTCTCAACAACGGAGAATGGCCGTAGGTCAGAGGCAATGAAAACACCAATAGACCTGGTGATGGCATTTGCCCGTTCTGAATTCCCAGACAGGGGTAGGGGTTGATTAAATAGTGTAGTGAGCTGGGTTTGAACAACTTTTTTAATTTTCGCAGCGGTGACAGTAACACCTGGATGGTGCCTTTTTACATGCGTGTGCTGTTCGATGTGTGTTTCATTTGCATAGGAGATCGCTGCGCTGTTGAACAATGTCTAAACACAGCTTTCGGACTTGTCCACTTCGGTCTTTCCCCATTGTGATAATTAACCTGGAATCCAAAGTTCTCCCACAACTTGGTATTTAAATGACAGGGGGGCATCTTCAAGCTCCGGTTTTCTGTTGTCTCCTCGCCATGCAGTTCGCTCAGTTCGCTAGTAGCATCATCAATTCCACACACAAGTCGCGATCGCGCTCTGCTACTGCTACATAGCGGTGGCCGCGCACGTGCGAGCCGAGCCTAATAAGGCTAAACGGTCCGGGGGGAACTCCGACTTCAAGTTTTAAGTTCCGCACCGCAAAACAAGCCTTTACATTCGCCGTATTAACGCTATGTACGCCACATTTACGTACCGCGGTAGACCTCTGTAACCGCACCGAAGTGCCTGTACCGTGACGGTGTACCGCTACACCCCTAGTTTCTATTGTTGTCTACTGAGGTCAGGTTTCTATTGTGATCTACTAAGGTCAGGTTTCTATTGTGGTCTACTGAGGTCAGGTTTCTATTGTGGTCTACTGAGGTCAGGTTTCTATTGTGGTCTACTGAGGTCAGGTTTCTATTGTGGTCTACTGAGGTCAGGTTCCTATTGTGGTCTACTGAGGTCAGGTTTTCTATTGTGGTCTACCCAAGTTCAGTTTCTATTGTAGTCTACTGAGGTTCAGGTTTTCTATTGTGGTTCTAGTGAGGTCAGGTTTCTATTGTGGTCTACCAAGGTCAGGTTTCTATTGTGGTCTACTGAGCTCAGGTTTCTATTGTGGTCTACCTGAGGTCAGGTCTCTATTGTGGTCTCTTATGGTCATGTTTCTATTGTGGTCTCCTCAGGTCTGGTTTCTTTTGTGGTCTCTTATGGTCATGTTTCTATTGTGGTCTACTGAGGTCAGGTTTCTATTGTGGTCTACCAAGTTCAGGTTTCTATTGTGGTCTCCTCAGGTCTGGTTTCTATTGTGGTCTAGTGAGGTCAGGTTTCTATTGTGGTCTCCTCAGGTCAGGTTTCTATTGTGGTCTCCTCAGGTTAGGTCTCAAGGGTCAACCCTTTCTGGGTTCACTTGCACTAGTTTCTATTTGAGCTGCTGGTTTTGCGTTATTCTCTTTAAGCTCCGCCCCCGACTCGTTGATCTCTGCGCTGGAGTGACTTCCCTCCCTGGGAGATCTTTGTAGACACTGCTGTGATACTCCATCATGTATGAAGAGGCAGGAGAACACTGGGTGTGAATCCCCTGGGTCGCCCTCTAGTGGACGGTGTTAGGAGGGAGTGAAGGGAGCGTCTGACGCTGCATCTCTAGGTCCGTGTTGTAGACGTCCTCTCCTCTCCTCCTGGTTCCTTCAGGTTCAGTGATGCCCACGGAGGAGGAGCAGGAGGCCCCCAGCATCACAGGGTTCCACTCCTCTACCCACGTGTTGCCCGTGGGCCAAACGGCCCGATACACCTGCCACGCCGGCGGCACGCCGGAGCCCACAGTAGAGTGGCTCCACAACGGCAGGCCCCTGGAGAGGGACGGCACAGACGACCAATCAGAGGCCTGGGTGGAGAGGGGCTTCCTCTTCGTCAGAGGTGGGAGGTATGGCGTGAACACGGTCTGCTGCATGGCGAGCAACAGCGCCGGCACGGCCAATCACAGCGCTGAGCTGCTGGTCTTTGGTAAGTCCTTCATCCACGGAGAGACGCTTGTTATTGATGTGTTCATAACATTGTTGTTGATGTGTGTGTATATGTATGTATGTGTTCATATCTATGTATGTGTACATATGTATGTATGTATGTGTTCATATCTATGTATATGTACACAGAGCGCAGGAGAACAGTACTAGTGATGATGATGATGATGATGATGAGGATGAAGAGCGGTTCAGCAGCTCATCATGTCTGGTTCTCCCTCAGATGTCTGTGAACTCACACTGGACCCCAACACGGCCAACAGACGACTCTCTCTGTCTGAGGACAACAGGAAGGTGACGCTGGGTTGGAGAGGTCCAGTCGTATCCGGATCACCCAGAGAGATTTGACTCCTGGCTCCAGGTGTTGGGTAGAGAGGCTCTGACTGGCCGCTGTTACTGGGAGGTAGAGTGGGAAGGACCTGTTGGTATAGGAGTGACATACAGAGGAATCACAAGGAGAGGAGGGGGTTATGACAGCACGCTTGGACGGAACAACAAGTCCTGGAGTCTTGTTTGTTCTGATGGTCGTTACTCTGTCCGGTACAACGGTATAGAGACAGACCTCCCTCTCCCCTCCGCTGGCTCCACCAGAGTAGGAGTGTATCTGGACCGGCCTGCTGGCTCTCTGTCCTTCTACAGAGTGTCCCCAGGTGGAGGAGGGTCCTCAGACACACTGACACACCTCCACACCTTCTGGTCCTCCTTCACCCAGGAGGACCTCCTCCCGGGGGTCTGGGTAGGGGGGCGGGTGACCCCAGGGGGGCCCCTAGTGGGGTCCTCAGCGTCTCTGTGTCGGTTGTAGAAAAAGATAAATGGTGGGTGCGGGGAGCAGGAGCCCTCTCCTGGGGTTTCTTCGGGGGGCCTCCCTCCGCCCCAGCGCACACAAACACACGCACACATATCTACACGTACACACACACACACACACACATACGCATACACATTCACACACACACACACACACACACACGTACACGCATACACACAAACATACACATACACACACACAAACATACACATACACACACACACACATACATACATATGCTCGCACACATGTATACACACACACACATACACTCACACACACTGAGAGGACTGATGACTATAATGTGTCTCTGTGGCAGTAAGTCTCTCTCACAAACACACACACACACATAAACAACACACACACACACAGAATCAACACACAGACATACACACATATCACACAAGACACACACATACACAAACACACACACACACACACATACACGCACACACAAAAATCACACACACACACAAAAAAAACACACAGACCACACAACAAAACACACACTTTACACAAAAACACACACCGCACACACACATACACAGACATTGAGAGGGGCTGATGACTCAGTATATCTCTGGTGGCAGTTATAGTCTCTCTCTCTCTCTCTCTCTGCTCTCTCCTCTCTCTCTGTCTCTGTCCTGTCTGTCTGTCTGTCTGCTTCGTGTCCGTCTCCTGGGGTTCTTCGGGGGGCCCCCGCTCCGCCCGCGCCGCACACACAAACACACGCACACATATCTACAACGTACACACACACACACACACATAGTGCGCATTACACATTCACACCACACACACAACCACACACGTACACGTACACACACATACACACAACAAACATATCACATACACACACACACACATACATACATATGCTCGCACACATGTATACACACACACACATATACACTCACACACACTGAGAGGACTGAATGACTATAGATGTGTCTCTGTGGCAGTAAGTCTCTCTCTCACAAACACACACACACATAAAAAACACACACACAGAATCGACACACAGACATACACACATACACAAACACACACACATTACACCAAAACACACACCACACATACACGCCACACACAAAAAATCACACTCACACAAAAAAAACACAGACACACACAAAAACACACTTACACAAAAACACACAGGCGCACACACACATACACAGACATGTTGAGAGGGCTGATGACTCAGTATTCTCTGTGGCAGTTTAGTTAGTCTCTCTCTGTTCTCTCTCTCTCTCTGTCTGTCTGTCTGTCTGTCGTGTTGTCTGTTCTGTCTGTCTGTCTGTCTGTCTGTCTGTCTGTCTGTGCTGTCTGCTCTGTCCTGTTCTGTCTCTCTCTCCTCTCTCTCTGTCTCTCTGTCTCTCTGTCTCGCTCTCTCTGGCTGTCGCATGGTTCTCTGTCTGCTGTCTCTCTCTCTTCTCTCTCACTCTCTCTACTCTCTCTCCTGCTCCTCTCTCTACTCTCTCTCGTCTCTCTTCTCTCTCTGTCTCTCGGTCTTTTTCTCTCT
>OLKM01004690.1:0-20611 GCA_900291075.1 Melanogrammus aeglefinus | reverse complement strand
GGGGGTGTGAATGAACAGACTGTGCTGATGTGCCTTGGAAAACAGCTGTGCAACTTCCGATAGTTTGAAATAATAATCTATCACCAGAATAATAGTCCTTGCCATGTAGGATGAAATAAAATCAGTGGCCCCACTTTTTTGGCCATGGTGCAGTGGCGGGTCTGCGATTAGCATCGGCTCTCTTGTTTGTTTGTAATGAAATGTTGAAGACACTTTCACATTGCTGTAATCATCTCCTCTATGTCTTTGTTTGATGCCCGGCCAAATAAAACGGCTTCTCTTGCTCTTTTCTTACATTTCTCCTACGCCCAAATGTCCCTCAATAAACGGCTTGAAGCATGTCCTGACGCATAGATTGTGGGACACAATCTGTTTGTCGCAGTAGGCATCCATCAAGCTCAGCACACAAGTCGGCACGCACAGGGTAGAACTCTGGGCAGACTCCCTTGACCACCATTTCTGGATATGGTGGGATACGTTCTGCAGCTGAGGTCTTTTGCTGTCTCCCTTGCACAAATTTGCTGTAACAATGACCATCTGATGTCGGGAGTGAAGCAGTCCACCGAATGTCGATGTTGCTTCAGCCTCATCGGTAACAGCAAGGGCCGTGACTCGGCATTCATGTTGGAGGCTGGTGCTCGTGGATAAAGCATCTGCAGTAGCAATGTATTTTCCTGGCGTGTAAATAAGGTCTAAAAAGTCATAGCGCTGCAATGTCATTCCAGTCGATGGCGCTGGATTCGTGGTGACATGTCATTAAGGTTCTTTTTCTGAATTGGAATGAGCGTTTTGTGGTCAGTCTCCTGCTGTATAAGGTTGGCAGTCCATACACCATAACTGAAACTTTTTCCATCGCACTCTCTAAACACTAACCCAAAGTCTCTTTTTCAAATTGAGCCATAGCGCTGCTCGGGTCTCGCGTCATCGTCTATGACGGCATAATGCTAGCAGGCTGCCATTTGTTCCTATTCATTTGTAGCAAGTGCAGCTCTCCAAGCCATTCTTTTGAGGCATCAAGTGGAGATCTTTGTTGGTTTTGATGGTCAAAGAATGTGAGGACTGGCTCTGTGTTAACAGTCTCCTTTCGAATTTTTTCCACTCTTCCATAGTCGAGAAGTCCATTCAAATACTGTTTTGTTGCTGTAGTAAACTCCCTGAGGCAACGCTGTCCTTGGAGGTAAGATTAGGATGAACTTGCCCAGGAAGTTATCATTTCGCATGCGCTCTCAGACACCTTTTTTGTCAGTGGGCCAGGCATATCCAATATGGCCTGCACTTTGACTGGTCAGTTCCACCCTTCACTTTGTGACCTTTTCTCCTAAAAATGTCATCTCGGTGACACCAAAAAGAGCACTTGTCTCTATTCAGTTTTTAGTCCATCTCTTTGACTCTCTGAAGGTTTTCCAACAGTCTTTCATCAATGTTGTTGACGTGTTTTCCCCAGACCCACCAAGTCATCTATATAAAACTCTGGAGTGCCCGTCCAGACCCTCTATCATGGACTCCATGCCTCTGTGGAAGATCTCTGGCGCCGATTAATGCCAATGGGGAGCCTCAAGAAACGAAGTAACGTCCAAATGGTGTGTGTAAAAGTTGTGTACTTGCTGCTTTCTGGGTCAAGCCTCAGTGTTGCCAGAAACCGTGAGAGGCATCTAGTTTTGCTAAAAAAACTTAGCACCAGTCAATTTCACTCAGTATCTCTTCTCGTTTTGGGACTGATACATGCTCTCTCTTTATATTTTCATTTAAATCTTTGGGATCAGAGCAGGCAAACTCTTAAGGCACCCTGTATTCTCTTCTTACACATGTGATGGAGTTGACCCAGTCCGTGGTTTTTTCCACTCGTTCAATGACCCCATTTTGAGTCATTCTTTCAAGCTCTTTTTTCAAGCCAGCTCTGAGTGGTGCTGGCACTCTCCTGGGGCGTGCACTACAGCTTGGCATCATCTTTGAGCTGTATTTGTAAAGTGTAAGGTAAAGTCCCATGTGCCTTTGAAGACAGAAGGAAACTTCTCCACTATGTTTGTACTCCCTCACACACTGTTTGTGTTCCTGTTCCTTTGCCTTGCTTGACTATTTTTAATGTTGTCAGCATTTTATCTGATAGATCCTCTTTACTAAGACCTAGGTCCTCAGATGCTTTGTCTCCTAAGAGAGACTCGTGTCCATTCCGGCACAATGGTGAACTAACAGGTTTATGCTGTTTGCCTTTTGCCATTACTTTAAAGTCTTGCATCCACCTTTTATTTGTTATTGGCTGATTATTATAAGCCTTCAGGGGTGTGACTCTTTCTGTGAATTTTTTTAGGCTCTCAGTCAGTGCATTCAAATCTTTCTCACTGATTAAATTAGCTTTAAGCCGCCAGTGTCAATTTTAAATGTTACCATATTGTCCATTAACTAACAGGTGGAGCAGTCCATTTTGTCATCTTGTTACTGTATTTACAGCCTGATCTTGAATCATCTATTCTGGAGGACAGTGGTCTTTACATCTTCATCATGTGACACCTATTTTATTATGAAAATGTGTCACTCAAATTCAATCACTGTCGTCTGTTTCTTTCCTGCACTGTGTGTACAACCTGTCCCTTCTTCTTAGAGAGACACATTCTGGCAAAATGGTTTTGTCCTTTACATTTTGCGCATGTTTTTTCCATAGGCCAGGAGCATTGTTCTTGGTCTGTGTTGTCCACCACATTCTCTTGCAAGCGAACATCTCCTTGTCATTGTTTTTATTCCTTGGTGTCACTTGTTTTTTAAATCTGCTCCGTGGCTTTCCTTTCACGAACACGCGTTCACTGCTGCGCTCTGTTGTCTTGGTGCGCTGCTCCGTGAGCAGCGCTCTCTGAAAGTTCAGTACTTTGGTTGTCGTGCGAAGCTGACTGGCTTGACAATATTTTTATAAGCACCGGCAAAGTGTGTGAGGTCTGTCTCCCTCAACATTTTCTCTCGGAGCTTCTTCTCATTTGTTCCCGAAAAACTATTTGATCTCTTATCATAGAGTCTCTGAGTTCGCCGAAAATTACAGGACTGAGCGTTAATCTTGAGGTTCGGTGAGAAAAATTATCAAATGACTTCACCCTGGCGCTGCAAGCCGCGAGCGAAAAGACGATCTCTCGTACGTTTCATTTTTCTTTGACATGCAGTGCTCGGTCAAATTTCTTTAAGACCTCTTCAAGCTTCTCTCTCCGTCTTCGCGGTTGAAGCAAACACACAGGTGTTGAAGAGACTTCAATGCCTCTGGCGCGGCGATGGTGAGTGAGCAGCATGGCTATTTTTCTTTCATCTGGCTCGTCGATCCACTCCGACCGCCCCGCGATGTACAGCAGGAACTGCTGCTTGAATGTTCTCTCCAACTTGCATCGACGTTTCCAGTCAGTTTCAACTGACCTGGCGGTTTTACTGCCATCCATTGTTGTTGCTTCTTTTTCTTTAACCCCGTCCTGGTACCATGTAAAAGTTCGTAATGCTCATATAAATAAAACTTTCAGTTGAACTTCTTACTAGCTTCAGCTAGTTGTTTTATTTTATCACTCATGGCTAGAACTCTTTCTTTCTACTTCCTGTAAACCACATACAGTCTCACAGAGGTCCCTTGAGGTTGTACTGCCACCTATGGGTGACCGTCTGCTACTGCATATCACTACACTATCCTCCCTGTTGTCTCAAAGGTTCTGGAGAAAATTATAGCTGAGCAACTAATGGACCATTTAGAGTCTAACCAGCTGCTTCCACATCAGTTTTGGTTTAGACAGAAAATGCTTCAAAATGAAACAGTTAATTGTTATTTGCCTCTTGAAATCATAAAAAGCTTCATGGGATAAAGGAACAGTGTATTTGGGGCAGGGTTCCTAGACGCCTAAAAAAGGCCTTTGACACGGTAAACCACAGTACTCTAAATGAACAAGTTACAACAGCTCAAAATTGTCCATTCAGAAGCACTGCAGTGGTTTACATCTTAACCTGGAGGGGAAAGAGCGATGTGTCAGGGTCAATGGGGTCAGATCCCATCTGCGTGCCAACAGCATGTGAGTACCGCAAGGGTCTGTACTTGGTCCACTGTTGTTTTTCTATGTATATCAATGACCTACCAAAACTGCTGTCCGGGGTCCCAACTGGTCAAATGTATGCTGATGACACTGTTATCCACGTGTCCAGTAAAACACCCATCTTAGCAGGTGAGCACCAATATGGCTTGAGCTGTCTCAGTTGACCATTAATGTGAAAGAAACCGTCCTCTATGTTGCTTTTCCATCCGTAATAGGCCTATCAACGATGTTTTTCAGGCAGGCCTACGGATCAAAAATGAATTAATTGAATCAATAAATGAACTAAAATATTTTGGCATTATCCTGGATAAGAATTAAAAATTTGTTACGCAGATGTTGCAAAGAAGGTCAAACTAAATCTAAACTGTTTCCGTTTCATAAGAAGGGACTTGTCATGTCAAACGGCCAAATTATTTATGCGCTCTATGATTTTTTCTCATTTGTCATACTGTATCACATCATGGTCACAAGCTTCTTTCTACCCGCATTAAAACCTATCTTTTCAACATACAACAGACAATAAAAGTCATGGACCGGAAACACATGAGATGGCATCACTGTGGCATTCTAAAAAAAACACAACCTTTTCACCTTTGATAACTTTATTAAATTTTGCAATCTTAATTTGTTTTTCAAGTGTGTAAATAATCATGTGTAACCACTGTTGGCCATCAGACATCAGAGCTCTCGTTGGACAAACACAAGCCTCCATTAATGGTGATTGTTTTGTTCCCATGTACAAGACATCTTTCGGTCAGTCTGTTTTCTCTGCAAAGGGGGCAAAAACTATGGAATCTCTTGCCCACTAGTCTAAAACTAGAGACTAACAGCAACACTTTTAACAGAGAAATTAAACAACGGCACAAATCAAATCAACAGTGCTCACACAAATAATTTACAACTGGTTAATTGTCTGATCATGCTGCCTTTGCTTATGTATTTTATAAGGTTAGTATTTCATCTTGTTTCTGTTTTGTTTATTTTATTTTTATTATTATTGTTTTTTCTGTTTGTTTGTTTGTTTTTTAAAAGACTTCTGTGGACAGGTGTTGAAAACGAGCATTTATGCTAATACACTGAAAACAATGCATCTGGTTCCGTCCAATGATATTGTCATGTCCATGTTAACTAAAAATCTACTCTCATGTATAATATGATATTATTTAGATATAGAGCTCCAGTGCAACCGCCGGAGCACCCTGAGTGTTCCAAAATATTTACAGAACACGGCCAAAGGCTGTGTGCGCCTCGCCATTGCGATACATCCACTATAAACAGAGCGCATGGTACCGTGGCTGCAAGATGCTCAGGGACACAACCCCACCCTCCTCCTTGACCCGCCTCCCTCCTCCTCATTTGCATTAAAGCTACAGACACTGAAACAGCGCATTTGGGGAAAGCTCAATGTGTGACTGGCTGGTAGCGGCTGTAATTCTGCACCACGGCTGAATTTCAGCAACGTCTTTAAATACTGTGTATGGGGCCCACTATTATCTATATTCAAGCATCCATAAAGTAGCATGCCATGGGACCTTTAAAGGGCGTTTACCTTGCTCCAAACTTATTTTTACCACTCATTTGAGTGCAGGTTGGGACCTGTAAGCGAGTAACTGGTGAACACAAACTCGGCCGGCAGTAGAAAACTGAAGAAAAGTGTCCCCTTCTGAAAATTGATCTACTACTTCGGTCTAACATCTCTGTAATGATAGAGGAAACAAGGCATAACTCCACTGATTGTCTGTTGGCTCATGTCTTTATCACAAGCGATCTTCTGTCTTATAATACATCCATAGATCCATTAGGTATGGCTTCTGCGTTGTTTTCTTAAAAAATGTAAACAAATGAGCAAGTCAACCTTACTATTTTGCATTAAAATGCCCTTAAAGGAATAACTCTGAAAGTAAGGGTGTTTTCACAAGTATAGTTTGTTAGGGTGAACTAATCTTTTAAAGACTACCGTAATCAAACTGTTAAATTCTAGGACTGATAGGGCTATTTTACGAGAACAAGGATTTAGATTTAGTCCCTATTTCCCTGGTCCAGATCCATATTATCCCTCGTGGATAGCCTTTGCTCCAAAATACATTGGAAGACTTCATTAACAACGCGATTTTCCTTTTTAATAAATACATTTGCTTGTCTGCTTGCTTGTTTGGGTGGGTCAGTTCCTTCAATGCTTTCTCTTTATATATTATGGATTAAGAAACATAGATGATTTGATGCATGCCGCTTTTGATAGGATTGAACTTCAACGAATTTCAATGAGTTGATTTAATGACAGAGGAAATACCTTGGTTTCTGTGTAGAAGAGAACCAGACAGGCGGCAGCAACCTGACGTCCCTGGAGAGCGGGGAGTGGCAGAGCTGTGTGGACCAGGAGGAGATGCTCAACCTGGGCTTCACAATCGGCTCCTTCCTGCTGAGTGCCGCAACACTTCCACTGGGCATCCTCATGGACAAATACGGGCCCGCCCTCTCAGGCTGACCGGCAGGTGGGTCTGTCTGCGCCGCAGTGCCTGGTGGGAATGAGTTGATGGGATAGTGTGTTGTATATCGCAAGCCTCATAGCATAATTGCCCAAGTCATATTTTCTGCCAAATTGGGATTACTTAACTCTACTCTCCTAACGCTGTGCCATATTGGCTATATCCTAAATGTTTTTCCACATTCCATAATCACTATCTGCGTCAGTCATCCATTTGACATCATTCCTTTTTCACCCTAAATAAAAGATGAACCTTAAAATATGACGTTGGCAGTTATGCTATCAATATTATTTTCATTGTATGAGTGTGTTTCAACTGTTGCCTGTTTTTCAGTGCGTGTTTCGCTGCCTCCTGTGCCATGATAGCTGCAGCAGCCTATAATCCTGAAGGTGAGACAACACATCAATAACCGTATCATAAAAATACACACACACACCGCCTCTGCGCCTCATCCAGCTATAAATGAACTCCACCTTGACATTCTGAGAGCTCCTCATGCGGTCGGGTCAGTCATGTAGCTCCTGGGTCAGCCCACTACGTCAGGGGAGCCTCACTTCCTTCTCTCTACTTCCTGACTCGTTTGTTTTTCTTCACCTTCCTCATTCCACAGTACTGTCGCCCATCATCTTTCTCGCTGTGTCCTTCAACGGCTTCGGAGGAATCTGCCTCACTTTTACCTCACTTACTGTAAGATGTGCATCAAAGACACAAGAATGCGCATTAACACACAGAAAAATACCCTGAATTTCAGCTTTAAACTAAACTAGTAACCGTTTTAGTAATTTGTTTTGTACTTTTCTATTGGACTGGTCAAAGATGGCACTTTCATTGCACAATATCTTCTTGTTTTGAGTAAACAGAATACAGGGACAAAATGTTTTGCATAATAAGTAGCGTTGCCTTGTACTTCTTTTAATTTGAAAGTATGTAGGGACATTTTGTGCCCTTAAACAAGCACCCTGAGGTGCTTGTTGTCAGCAGTAGCCAAACTCTACGTCATCTCAAGTGCTCCCTTCAACAGCTGCACGCGCTCACCCACATGTTGCCAAACATAACATTGTGCGTGTCTGTCAGTGCGTGTGTGTGTGTGTGTTTCTGAGTCACATTTGCTGTTCCATTGTGCGTGTTGAATTCTAGCGGGGCGCCCCTAGCCAATGACAAATGTGGACAGCCTACACACCCCTCCCATACCTTCCTAACCCTATCTAAAACACACAGTTAGACTCCCCCACACACACACACACACACATACACAACCACACACACATACACAAACACACACTCCTTCCCTCACGTCCTTGCCCTTATTTGTCCTTAGCTCCCTGTGTGTGTGAGTATAACTGTGAACCTGTAAAAGGGATTTTAAACTAAAGCCAGGCAATTTATTCTAGAAGCCTTTTTTGTTGTATTTGTTTAAATTATCTTTACATCTCAACAGCAATCATTAAATCAACTGCTCCGACAGAAATAGAAAAATAATCTGGTATCTGTAGCTGTCACAGGCCTTTATAAGCCAAATAAGACCTATAAAATCATGTGATTGGCCCAAATAGCCAGGTAGGCAGGAAGTCTCTTCCTCAAGACCAGAGTTTTCCACAAGAAGACCAGACCTCTTCTGAAGCCAGCTGGTCACTCGTTTTTGGGGAGTGGCTTTGAAAGAGACCTGAAGGGGGGGGGGGGGGGGGGCTTTTTTAGGTTGGGTACTTTAAAAATGTGTCTTTATCTGGCCGCTGCCTACCATGGCTTTAAGTGAATCTGTGCATGCCTGTGTGATTTTTAAGAATATATACTGTATGTAGATATAAAGTTGAGTTATAGAAATGCCATAACTTGAGACTTGATATGTCTAGATAATATTGCTGCTGTGCTACTGGCTACTATTATTCAAATGACATCTGAGATAAGGGCTGGTTGGATTCATTCCATGTTTCCACACCATTATTTGTTATTCAGTGTGTAGTTTAGTTCAGGTCAATTTCACCTAAAATAATCACTGACTAGCTGCTTGGCTGGCTGGCTGATATTCAAGCACAGCTGTAAAACAAACATGCATTGTAGGGAAAGTATGTAGGCTACCATGTGCAATATATGGCTCATTAGCTTAAACGGCTAGCTTCCAGTAGAACGTGTGGCATGTTCATCTCCGATGTGTTCAGACACTCAGAGGCTTTCACAGCACAGCATGTCGTGCTATGAGGATATGATAACTTATAGCTACCGGTCAGCCTTCGGTCATCTTCCATTCAAATGCAATACAGAAACATCCTCATGTTCTAAAATACCATAGTGGGAGCGACAGTAGGTAACCAGAGATTTTAGTCATATGTTAGTCGAACCCCAAGATTATTTGGGCCAGACCAGATCCCAAAGCCAAGAAACAGGTATATTGTTGCCACTCACGCTTTATTTGACTATCTTTGCTATCTTTAGTGTGGAGGGATCTTCTCAGCACTGGCCAATATATTATTCTTAACTACTAATACAGAGGCAATTGACAGGGCTACAGTGCCACCTGTTGGTAGGGGACAAGAATCACTGGTCTGCCAATGGGAATGTGGTGTGCGTATAGCCAGTGTACACAGATCTAGCCCAGCATTGCATTTTGATAATCAATGTCAAATTAATTAAATAATGGTCTAGATGAAGCTGAAATCAATGAAATGTGTGTGTGTGTGTGTGTGTGTGTGTGTGTGTGTGTGTGTGTGTGTGTGTGTGTGTGTGTGTGTGTGTGTGTGTTGTGTGTGTGTGTGTGTGTGTGTGTGTATGTGTTTGTATGTGTGTGTGTTTGTGTACGTTTGTTTGTGTGTGTGTGTTTGTGTGTGTGTGTGTGTCCTCCCTCTCTGTGTCCAGCTACCTAACATGTTTGGAAACGTGCGCTCCACCGTCCTCTCCCTGATGATCGGCTCGTATGCGTCCTCTGCTGTGACCTTTCCTGGTGTCAAGGTACCAACCAGCACGCAGGCGCACACACACACACACACACACACACACACACACACACACACACACACACACACACACACACACACACACACACACACACACACACACACACACACACACACACACACACACACACACACACATTCATAATCTTTCATGATCTCTTTCCCCGTTTTTGTGTGTGTGTGTTTGTGTATGTGTGCAGCTGATATACGACCTGGGCGTGTCCTTCCGGGTCATCATGTGGGTCTGGTCTGGGATGGCCTGCCTGGTATTCCTCAACTGCTTCCTGAACTGGCCCGCAGAGTCCTTCCCTGCGCCAGAAGACATCCGATACACGTTAGTACAAACACCGACACACACGCACACGCACACACACACACACCCTCCTCACAGTAGATGGTAGTTTGAAGGTCATATGGTTCTTCGACTGTAGTTTGTCGTCGTCCCCCCCCCCCCCCCCCCCCCCCCCCCCCCTGAGTCGGCAGACTCAGCACGGGTTTGTTGCAGAGTGGGTAGGGGCCTTTGGAATAAAAGAGTCTGCTAAAACGCTTTCTTCACCATCTCTCCTCTACTCCTTACAGGAAAAAGGGGAAGCTGAGTGGCGTAATGATAGAGGACAAGATGACAGGGGACAGGTCCTCCTACACCCATGTGTCCACCGTGGAGACAACCAACAGCCCCCGAGTAGACGAGCCTACCGAACCCGGCTCACAGCCGCAGGGTGAGGATCGGTATACACACTACACTACTCATATACACTCTAGTATACACGCTAGTGAGGTTTTGCAGATTTCTGCTTGCGGATACACTTGACTGAAGCTCTTTATCAGCCTGTGGGACTCCCAGTGTTTTCTCTCTGCAGTATGAGATGGACCCAATTTTTACTTATTTTCCAATTGCTCATTATCATAATGAAAAGTGAATCCACGTTGATGGCACTTAAAGACTCCTGTGTCACATTGCGTCTCAAGGGGCTTCTAAGAAGCTGTCCATAAGCTGCTTGAGACTAGAAGGATTTACAACGCACCAGTGTGTTTTGCTTAACTGCGGAAGATCAGCATTTCCATTCATTTAAAGTCGCACTTTAATCAACATTTAGAAATATACTTCCACACGCTAATCATGTTCTCTTCGGTAGCATAGCTTCGTATACATCCTGATGTTCCTCGCCCTGCCCCCTGTTGTCCAGGTGCTGTTCCACTCTCTCACTCCGTCTGCTCCCCCATCTTCCTGTGGAGTCTCATCACCATGGCGATGACCCAGCTCAGGCTCATCTTCTTCATGGGAGCCATGAACAAGATGCTGGAGTACCTGGTCACCCACGGCGAACTGCATCGTGAGGGCTCACATCACTCACATACTGTACACTTCAGGCACAGACACATTAACACATTCCATAAAGCATGTCTTTATTCCTTATGATATAATGTGGCCGACAAAGTCATATTTTTCTACACTATTTATCTGTTTATAAGCTTGCTTTATGATCGTCCGTAACAATAATAATCTCTCACACACATACATTATTTCCTTAACCGTAAAAGACAGGAATGGGTCTAAGCATTAAAGCTGTCCGTCACACTTATATAAAGTAAATCTAAGTGGGAATGTTGGTAAAGAACGAGTTTAAGTTAAGTATCAGAATCAAAATAGAGCCATGTATTTATGTTTTAAACTTTGGGCGGTCACCTTGTCAGAGCCCCCCCACCGTTACACAGTTTTCCTTCACATGCTCAGTGCTGAACACATTTGGAAATAATGTTTCATAACAATAAGTCCCTTTTTGTTACAGCATCTGAAGAGCTGCTTCTGCAGTCCGAGGAACAAGGTGAGACCTCAGCATCTGGAAAGGAGAGGGTTTTCTGTTTTCTTAAATATCTTCTCTGTCTTGCTGTGGTCTCTATTGGCGCATTTCCACTAGCACGGCTCGGCTCGGTACGGCTCGGCTCGGCGCGCTATTTGCGTGTTTCCAATAGCACGCAGTACCTGCAACCGGGTACATTTTTGGTATCACCTCAGCCCTGGTTCCAAGCGAGCCGAAGCGTTACTAAAACGTGACGTCAGCCGACTGCCTTCCACTGATTGGCCGATGAGTGTCGTCACTGGAAGCGTCATAACCGCGCGACGACCGCCTAGAATGTAAATAAAAACAAGACGCGAGACAAGACACCAGTTTTTACTGCTTTTTGACTTGGAACGAGATGGCTTCTCAGAAAAAATCCACTCCTTGTTCGGTGGAGGAGGTCCAGACGTTCCTGACTCTGGTTGCCGAAGAACGGATTCAGAGGGAGCTCGGTGGCACCACGCGTTGTTGTTGTTCTGGTCAGGAGCGTCGCTAGCAATTGAAAACATTCGGGGCTGTAGCCCAGAAGTTAGAGAGCTTTTAAAACGGGTGTTCGGGAGGGTTTCTCCTCCGAGAATATTTGAAAATCGGGCTGATGAACATTCAATTGTAACGTAGTTTGAGAAGTAAAAGAAAGACCAATCGTCATGTCGGACTGACCCCACGATCAATGTCTACCATAAAACTTTGTTTTCCCCAAAAACCCTGTCGTCTGTCGTTATGGTGGGTTGTCCAAAGGCTGCTGATTTTATGCGTGTTGGACACCGCAACAGTGGGTCACTCTGTTATAACCTGCATGAGAGTTCAATGTTGTCATTAGCTGTTACGTCTTTCTGACTAATCGCAGTTCAAGGCCGACCTGGGCTGTACCACTTCGGGAGGGGGCGCTCAGTTGTCCCCTATAGACAAAATCGAATTGGTTGCGCCGTTGACGCGTTAACGGCGGCCCACAGGGAATTCTCCCAACTCTCCCGATTACCGCTCGCGTGCGTGTGTGCGTGCGTGCTTGCGCGCGCGTGTGTGTTATTCGATTGCCTGGTAAACGTGTAGGCCTACGGTAATATTCATACTGGTTTAAATAATACATTTGATAGTATTTCCCATCGTTGCTGAACAAGAGTTTTGTTTGAAATTAGGTGATAGAAGTTTAACGGTACCACTGTCATGCATCTACCCGATGTCAAGTGGACCGGGTTGAATTCACTGCGGGTCTCTCTTCTTATATCCATCTTGCCAAAGATATTTTATTACTGTCCTTCTAACACTCTGATCTCACTAAAAGGCTAGCATCACGAAACAGCATTATGGACAACATGCGCTATGCATAGGGAAGAAAGAATACCAACGCTGAATTTGCAACATTCTGCAACAAATGATTCTAAATCTGCCCCCATATATGGACATGTCAGAGTTTTGCGGTTTCCACTCGCTACAATGTTGCATCTGTGGCCGCTGGTAATACGACCACAAAGAAGTAAACTATACGGGGCTATCTTCATCATTATGGTTTTGTTTTTTTGACGGCACAGCGATCCGGGGCTATTCCCAAAAGATCCGGGGCTATAGCCTCAAATGCCCAGGTCTAACGACGCGCCTGACAACATGCGCTATGCATAGGGAAGAAAGAATACCAACGCTGAATTTGCAACATTCTGCAACAAATGATTCTAAATCTGCCCATATATGGACATGTCAGAGTTTTGCGGTTTCCACTCGCTACAATGTTGCATCTGTGGCCGCTGGTAATACGACCACAAAGAAGTAAACTCTACGGGGCTACCTTCATCATTATGGTTTTGTTTTTTTGACGGCACAGCGATCCGGGGCTATTCCCAAAAGATCCGGGGCTATAGCCTCGAATGCCCCGGTCTAACGACGCGCCTGGTTCTGGTCTTCCGGATTTGTACGTTGCTCGGCGCCGTGTAAATGACGTCACAGCGGTTTCGCGCAGCCGTGTTATGACGACCCCGCCCACGTCGAGGAGGCACCAGTTGTAATGGAAACACAACCAAACCGAGCCGAGCCGAGCCGTGCCGAGCCGTATCGAGCCGAGACGTGCTAGTGGAAATGCGCCATAAATGTATTTGTGGGAGAGTGTGTGGAGGATTTTTGGTTTAAGCAGCCTCACCTGGCCGAGTCTGATTGGACTCTGGGGCTGGGTGAGGCTTCATAGCCGTTGCACATTGAGGGAACCATTTTTTTGGATTTTAAGTGACACTTTCGGGATCTCAAGAGAAAATGTCTTGTTGTTTGTGATCGTTGATCTTTGACCTCTGATATTCTTTCCTCCTCTAGTGGGATTCTACTCTTCCATATTTGGCTCTCTGCAGCTGCTGTGCCTGCTGACCTGCCCCCTGATTGGCTACATCATGGACTGGAGGCTGAAGGAGTGCGAGAAAGAAGAGGCCGACGTCCTCGCTCTCACAGAAAAAATGTAAGAGATCAGCTGCAGCTGAAGCATTTAAGTACTGGTGCACGGCAATGTCACTTCTGTACATATTACATTTACATCTAGTCATTTAACAGACACTTGAATCCTCAGCTTACTTATAGGTGAAGCTTGGAACAATCAAAGTTGACTCAAATTAGTGTCGCTATGAAGCACAGTCTCGCCTCAAACATTCCATCTTGGGGGAATTCATTCATGTCTTGACCTTCTCTCTTCCAGCCAATCAGGTTCCCCGAAGAGAGACAAAAAGATCCAAAAATTAACCAATGCTCTGAGAGCATTCATCTTCACAAATCTACTGCTCGTCACATTTGGAATTATTTCTTTGATTGACAACTTGCCCATACAGGTAAGAAAAAATCATACTGTGATGTTATAGGGAACTATAAGGGGTAACCAGGTTGTGAAATGGTGACATTGTAAATAGTTCATTACAGAGGTCACATATGGACCAATTTTAAACAGAACCAATGTCTTTCTGTGGCCCTGTAAACAACATCAGAATTCATCTTTGATCTGGTGAAATGTTCACAAGTGGACAGCTCTGAAGATGTCAGCTGAGACCTGGTATAAGAACGAGTCTTGTGATCAGATCTTACTTCCTCTCTTCCTGTATTTGTCAATAATGATGTACACCACTTCTGTTTGCAACAACCGAATGTGTTGTTACTTTGAATTGGCAGGAGGCAGCCCTGCACTTCCACGTGCCTAGGCTGCCTGAAAGGAGGAGAAGATGTAGTAATCAGAACAACACAGACTGTGTCCGTCCCATAGCAAAGCACATCGGCAAAGATGTTTGCAGCACTAGTTATATATCTCTGTGCTTTTGAAAATGTTCTGGCCGTGTGACGCGATGGGTGGGCGAAGTGAGGAAGAACATATGCTTACGTCTGCAAAGAAGTTCAGAAGGTGGTTTGTGTGTGTGTGTGTGTGTGTGTGTGTGTGTGTGTGTGTGTGTGTGTGTGTTGTGTGTGTGTGTGTGTGTGTGTGTGTGTGTGTGTGTGTGTGTGTGTGTGTGTGTGTGTGCAGGTGGTGTCGTTCGTCCTCCACACGGTGGTCCGAGGCTTCATCCACTCCTGCTGTGGGGGTCTGTATGCGGCCGTGTAAGTAAACCACAAGGCTGTATCCCCACCACTGCTCCGTCTCCCCCCCATATAGCCCTGGTTCAGTGTTTCCTCCAGGATCACGTTCAGCAGCGAGGGACAGGGTTTTGTAGCACCTGGGTGGTGCGCAGGTTTTACATATATCATCTAAAGCAGGGGTTCCCAAAGTGGGGGTCGCGGGACGCCGAGGGGTGGGTCGCGGAATGATTTGCATGAATCAAATAAAAATAAATAAATAAATAAATAAATAAATAAATAAAAAATTATAATAATAAAATAAATTTGGAAAAAATAAAATACAGAAAAATTCAGCCATAGTTGTCAAAATTATGAAACATGGTAGTTAAAATGAAAATAAAACTACAGATTTTCCTCCTGAGGTGATTACGACAGATTAACGATAGCATCATTTGCAGGTGTCAGGTTACTTTACGGCTCCACAGTAAACATCACAAAGCGTACCAGTAGATTTTCTCTGAACTAGCTCATTGATGATTTTTTGATGATTTTTCAAAATGAAACGTTGGTTAATACCGAACAAAGAAAAGACAGAGAGGCCAGCGGAGGAGGCAGAGAGGCCAGCGGAGGAGGCAGAGAAGCTAGCGGAGAGGGCAGAGAGGTCAGCGGAGGAGGCAGAAAAGCCAGCGGAGAGGGTAGCAGGGGAGAGCGTAGAATCGCCTTGGCCATCAACCTCTGGCGCGGGAAGAGGTGCCCGCCATAAGGGGGTCCATAAGCAGTCGGATCAGCCTTCCTCCAAGTGTCGCAAGTATCGAGAGGGATATTTACAGTATGGATTCACATGCGTTGTTGTCAACGAAATACAACATCCCCAATGTGTAGTGTGTACAGAGGTGCTTGCACATGAGAGCCTAAAGCCCGTAAAAATGCTCAGACACATGAAAACTAAGCACCCCTCTCTTGCCACTAAACTGCTAGATTTTTTCCGCAGAAAGGAAAAAGAGTTGCAAGGCCAAAAGAAAATCCTAATTAACCAAACAACAATCCCAACCAAAGCTCAAAGGGCTTCATATGAGGTGGCATATTTAATTGCACAGGCAAAAAAGCCACACACAATCAGGGAAACACTAATAAAACCAGCTGCCATCGCTATGAGTCGCGCAATGCATGGGCATAAACTGGCCCGTTTGCTGGAATCAGTGCCGCTGTCTGACGGGACCATTTCCCGGCGCATCACCGATATGGCCCAGGACATAAAGAGTCAGCTGATTGACAGAGTGAAGAAAGGGAAATATGCTTTACAGTTAGACGAATCCACGGATGTATCAAACTGTGCCCAGCTGCTTGTTTTCGTTAGATATAGTTTTGATGGAAAACTTAACGAGGACCTGCTATTTTGCGCCCCGCTGGAGGGAACATGCACAGGCGAGGACATTTTCACAAAACTTGACAACAAACTGAAAGAAGAGGGACTGTCTTGGGATGAATGCATCGGTGTATGTACAGACGGTGCTGCAGCAATGCTGGGGAAAAAGAAAGGACTTAAAGCAAGAGTCTTACAAGTGGCGGCCCACATAAAATTCACGCACTGTATTATCCACAGAGAGGCTCTTGCGAGTAAAACGCTCGGCCCAGAGCTGAAAAGTGTTCTTGAGACTGCAATAAAAATTGTCAACCACATTAAATCGCGTCCACTCAACACCAGCTGTTTGCCTCTCTCTGCAACGAACTGGGATCGCAGCATGAGGGCCTGCTGTTCCACACACAAGTCAGATGGCTTTCGTGGGGAAATGTTCTCAGCCGCCTGTTTGAGCTGCGGGACGAGGTGCGCTTATTTCTGATGGAGCATGGGTCCCAGCTCGCTGACCGCCCTGACTGGTTAACAAGGCTAGCGTATCTGTCTTGCATTTTTGACAGACTGAATGGACTTAACCTGTCATTGCAAGGTGAAAACACAAGCATCATGTCAATGAGTGATAAAATCTGCGCATTCAAGAGAAAAGTGGATCGCTGGACTGCACGAGTTGAAATGGGCAGGATTGACATGTTTAATGAGCTGGACGAATTCATGGAAGAAAATGATCTGAGTGTTGACATTGTGAAGACGTCTATAACTACCCACCTTCAAGCCCTCCTGGAACACTTTGACAAGTATTTCCCTGAGGAAACGGCTCCGGAACAATATGACTGGATAAAATCACCATTCACTGTAACCACCGCAAGTCATCTGTCAGC
Source organism: Melanogrammus aeglefinus (assembly GCA_900291075.1). Classification (NCBI taxonomy): domain Eukaryota; kingdom Metazoa; phylum Chordata; class Actinopteri; order Gadiformes; family Gadidae; genus Melanogrammus; species Melanogrammus aeglefinus. The sequence continues at coordinate 3,542 of OLKM01004690.1, read as the reverse complement.
CGGCATGGAGGACGCACTGATTGAGCTGTCATGTGACCGCACTTTAAAGATAGATTTTAATTCCAAGACCCTTGCTGAGTTCTGGATTTCAGTCGAGAGGGAATATCCACAGTTGTCCAAGGCCGCGATGGACGTACTGACGCCGTTTGGCTCCACATACCTGTGCGAAAAAACTTTCTCTGCACTGACATATATTAAAAATAAATACAGATCACGTCTAAATGTGGAGGATGATCTCCGTGCGGCCGTCTCAACAATTAAACCGAGAATGGACTTGCTGTGTTCCGCGCATAGCGCGCATCCATCTCATTAGATGAGATTAACGCTGAAACATAGTTGCCAGCAACAATGTACATATGTTTACAACAGTTGTGGATATTACCCTGACTGAGATATTCTTCTGTTCAAATGGAAATTAAAGTAATGTTTCAAAGTTAAGTTTGCACATGACAGCAATACTGTGCACTCATGTTACATGGATATTATTTTGACTGAGGTATTCTGCTTTTTATCAAACAGTAAATTTCTATATGTAAACTCATATCAGGCTGCTCTGTTCTTTTGTGTTGTTGTTAAGCCCGTGTTTGGATAAGCCATAGTGCGTATGGCCTGTGCGCACATTTTATTTTATTTTTTCAGCTACAACCGGGGATAGTGGGGGTTGCCAGTCTCTGGCACCGTTATTTTGGGGGTCGCGGGTTGAAAAGTTTGGGAACCCCTGATCTAAAGGAGAAGTTTTTAGGCTTTAGTGGCCTCTACTGTTGAGGTTGCAGATTACAAACAACTGAATAAGAAAACATAGAATATATTATATTTCTCAGCCAGGTATGACAGAGCTTTACGGCTCTGTCATAGGGGAACTCGCTCAGAGGTGTCCAGTTGTATTTAGGCATCGTTTGGAAGTAGGATATATAATGAAATATCCAAACTAAAGCCTTCAGCGTGTCTAAATAGTTTGCCAACATTTAGCCGCTGGCCCGGTAGGTGGAGCTCCCCCACGTTCTACGAGTCTTACAATAACAATCACTATTGATGTCCCGACATCAATAGTGAAGCACAAAGCATCCCTGCATGACGCTACAGTGTTGATGTATTCATATAATCACACATCTCGAATAGCAGGAAATGTAGTTTGAAAGTTTTTTTGAAGCAAGAAATATATTGGATATTTACTGTCTTAATACCAGTGATCTGACAAGGTGAACATGAGACGCAATCCCCGGTTAGATTCCTGAGTGTCTAGTGGTGTTCACCTGCCCAGGAGACACAGCACTCCTCTTCATATAGCCCATATTTCTACTCAATAGGCGAATATAAAAGTACCCTGCACTAAGTATAGCCTAACTAAAACGGGATTAAACAGGATACGTCTCTTTCCAAATGTCCCCAATGGATGCAACACTAACATCTGTTTAGAAGTGTATCCCAAACCAATATAGATTGCATAAAGTACAAGCTGAACTGACTTTGGGTATGTGTAGCATGGTGGAAACTAAAACGGTTGTCAACATGTCTCTTTACATGACCAGAGGCTCCTGGGAACAGAGCCCTAGTTAGATATGGATCCTTTATTATTAACGGAGAAGCAGATTAGCAGGAATGAGCGTCTACAAGTTTTTAATTTAAGTTTATATTAAACCAAGTTTAGTGTCTTATGCTCCTTCTCCTCATCATCGTTATCATTATGTATAAACGTAATCGCTGTCATTTCATTGTTGACGTAAATAGATGGCAGTCTGTCTTGGTAAATCTGCATTGGACTGTAAATTGTGGATCTGCCTGGTAAATTGTGGATCTGCTTGGTAAACTGTGGATCTGCTTGGTAAACTTTAGATCTGCTTGTTAAACTGTAGATCTGCTTTGTAAACTGTAGATCTGCATGGTAAACTGTAGACCTGCTTGTTAAACTGTAGATCTGCTTGGTAAACCGTATATCTGCTTGGTAAAAATGTAGATCTACATGGTAAACTGTGCATGGTAAACTGGCAATTTGCTTGCCCTTCAAAAGGCAAACTGGAGTAACCAAAGCCTTTGTCAAATCGCGTTATTACTCAAGAATAATTTGTGGATATACAGTATGTCTGAGTAAGTATCTTGGTTCAATCTTTCCCCCACACAGAGACTCTGATTCTGCCTACCTTTCGTTAGGACAAGGTAAATCTCGAGAGACGGCATGCGATGGCATCAGGCGTCGTTCTGATACCGTTTCGTCTAGACGCAAGTCTTGGATTTGGTCTCATCTAGGCGTTGTTGTTGTATGCCTCCAGCTATCCGGCCAACCACTTTGGGACTAGACGAAAATTATTGTTTCGTCTAGTCGCAAGTCTTAGACTTGGTCTCATCCAGACGTTATTGTTTTATGCCTCCAGCTATCCGGCCAACCACTTTGGGACGCTGACGGGTATGCAGTCTATGGTCAGTGCCTTGTTTGCTCTGCTCCAGCAGCCTTTGTTCATGCTGATGGTGGGACACCTCAATGGAGACCCATTCTGGGTAGGACTCACACAGACACATTCATTGTATTCTTATTGTAGTTTTCCTTTATTCATATTATTGGCTGGAAATACATAGAATAAATTGTGGGATCAAACATGTGACACTAACTTGGCACTTCTTCTGCCCAATCAACAGATCAATGTCAGCCTGCTCGGTTTCTCTTTGGCTGGCTTCCTGCTGCCTGGCTACCTGTTTTATCACCGTAGAAATCTGTCGAAGCAGAAGAAGAAGCGGGACCAATTATCAAACAAAGAGAAGACCCCTCTGAATGTAGCGAACCCAAGCAATGCTGGAGTCCTAGTCAAAGGTCACACAACCAACGGACAAGCTGCCAATGGACTCACGGCATAGACCAACTCTGCTGTTTTGAGTTAGGTAGAATAGCATCCGGTATTGGCCAGAGATATGGACTCGAGTCACATGACTTGGACTCGAGTCAGACTCGAGTCATGATTTTGGTGACTTCAGACTTGACTTGACAAAATGACGCATGACTTGCGACTCCACTTAGACTTGACTCGGACTTTGCGTCTTTGACTTGTAATGACTCGTAATGTCTTGAGTCAAAAACATTTATTGTTTTAGTTATCTAACATATTTCCCGCCTGGAGGGCTAGACTCCCAAAACGCATTCACTTCCGTGAAGATGAAAAACAGCGTGCGAAGACAAATCTACACTTGTATCTTCAATAATATCAAAACTAAATTTCAATATAATTTATGCTTTCTTCAGAATCGCAGCTTAAGTTTCATATCGGCTTCGTTTCAGCTGGGTGTGAGGACTTTCAGCAGTGTTGCCAGATTAGGCGGTTTTTCCCACCCTATTGGGCTACTTTTAACAACATAGGATTTTCGGCTCTCGGCATATCATAACACATTTTGAAAGACAGAAAACAATGATCATATTATAACCCTATTGATAAGAAAGGGGCTCTCAAGTCTCACACATTCGGCGTGAGACACACGCAATTCAACCCATGCACAGGCTGACATGCCACACTTTGTATTTCTCGCGCAGAGAATTTACCAGGATAGCGCCCACCAAT
>OLKM01004689.1:0-20613 GCA_900291075.1 Melanogrammus aeglefinus | reverse complement strand
GCCAAACAAGTTTCTACCTCACTCACCATCATCAGCATCTTTGTAGTGCTGGGGGTGGGGGTCAGAGGAGGCTACAACTGATTCTGGAGCTAGCAAGCACATAAAAGGTTTAATTATTTAATTTCATATTGGTCCAACATTTATGGTTTATGTTTAATCTAACAACTGACGAAGAACAGTGTGAGAAGAGGAGTTTTTGCCGCCCTGTTGCCGTAGCCCAAATCGCAGCCCCTTCAAGGAGGTTTCGACTGGTGCAAATGTTTTAGTTGTCATATATGCCTTTGAAAGCTCGCGAGTTTTGTCTAGCGTCATAAAAAAGAACTCCCCAGAAACCCTGAGTCTTGTTCTTTAAATATATATAAATTTTCAAAAGTAATAATATTTACCCTTTTTAAGGGAGAATAGACCAAAATCTGCCACATTTCATTTCTATAGTGGACATAACAGCTGCTAACGACCCCACCGGTTAGCCAATGAGGGCTAATTCATATTGTATAACATGTTTTTTTTGTAATGTGTATGTTTGATTCCTATTCCTGATGTCCTATTCACTTCAATAAATATGGTGCCATTAAAACCTGAATTTCCCTAACGGAAAATAAAAATGTATCTAATCTAAAGAAGTGGTGAGTACAAACGTATCCACTGTATGCTGATGGCTATGGGTTTGCTAGTTATGCTAGCTAACTAGCTAGCCTCAGGGAAAACTGTGTAAATGACGAGAGTTCATTTACATAAAATGATAGCTCAGTTATCTAGCTGTTAGTATAGTCTCCTCGATTTAACTAATGAAAATATTATGGGAAAAGGTAGAAACCCCTCAGGGTGCTTGGCTGTGCCACCAGGCTGCGTATGACGGGTTCATATCCTGAGTTCATGATGAAGAGTTTCAGTGTAGCATGTATCACAGTCCCGTTTTGTGTGTAGTTTCTAACCACTCACTTTCTTTGAAAAAAATGCTGATATGCTGGACTCCTGATGTGCTCCTGGCCTCTCTTTTTCTCTCTCTCTCTTTTTGGCGTCCCGATTTATGTTTCTGCTGCTTTGGCATTGTCAGTTTCTAATCAGCTGGCTGCAGTTTCCTTAGCATTTAACGTTCGGCGCAAAATTTTCGGAAGATGAGTTCGGAACATGGACCGAAACCATTTTATTTTACAAGGGGGTTTATTGCTCGGAAAAATAGAAATAGAAGCTTGATTTTGTGGCTTTGTTTTTAATTTCTGATGCAGGAGTATTAGTCATGGCTAGGCATAATTATTTAGTCATAGAAAGTGAGCCTACTAATAGGCTACTGGGGTTTTTGTGTGGCCGCCCCCTTAGGCTGTGGGCCCTAGAATCGTCATCAACGCTTTCACCCTTTACGACGCCCTGCCTCATGTGTCTTGCCGATGAGAAACATACGTTTCTCTTTCATTCATATTGTTAGGATAAAAAAATGGCACACAAAAAAAGTTTTTTTTTTGCCGGTTGGTTAGAGGGTTAGGCGCGCTTGAAGGGGTCTCGCCCAGGGTGACATTCAATGTAGAACCGCCACTGGGGGGGTGTGAGGATGATTATGCGTTGGAGGGGGCAGCAGGAGTGGCTGCCCCCTCCAAATCAGTTTGGATAGACTGGTTTCCACGTCTACTCCCAGCTCTTCATGGGGCCGTATGAAGAGGGTCATCTGTTCTAAGACATGTAGCTTATTAGACAAAGAGGCCAGCACTCGGGCAGGTTTTCTGAAGCCAGTATTTTGTATAGCCTTTTTGCTTGCTGCCAACAAGATCTTTAGGATGTTCTTTATTTATCCCGTCAGGTGTATGTCCAAGACATAGGGATGTGAATTTGGTACGGATGCCGAAACCCAGGATTTTTTTAATGATTGTCACTACTTCCTTCAAGAAAGTCTGAATCTGAAAAACATGAGCATGATCAACCATAATCCCCCACATTCCCTCCAGCAACAGAGCTGAGTTCCAGTTTGTTTTGATTTCTGCTATAGAGTAATAAAAAAAGGAATTGGGTTTTTGCCTCTTCAGGGAGTTGGTGGAAGGATCCAACATGCCCATTCCCATACATTCAGCCACACATCTTCAGTTATTTCAATGTCTGAATCCTTTCCCATCCGTTCCTTCACATAGTCTGTGGTGTCTGTATTCAGTCGATGGGATGCCATACAACTTGCTTATAAGACTTTGCACTAATAATTGGTGGCTGTCTTGGATTAGAACCTTTTACCCTTTTTCCCAAATAATCACAAAGCTGTGACTATCTGTCAAAGTCCTGCCAACCCAACCATATGTTTGGCACGGATCATCAAAAACTATTAATCTGCCAGTTGTCAACTATCTTGCGTATGGAAGTGATGCCAGAATAAACCCATTATCTAAACATAAAATCTTGCAATGCTGGTTTAAATCAGGGTCGTTATGCGGCCATCTAAAGCAGTTTGATTTATCTTGAAAACGTTGAAAACGTTTAACCACTACTGCCCATACTTTTAGTGAGAAGTGTGCATCAAATTATGTGCATCTTAACCATTCTCTAAATAGTTTTGGAGGGAGCACTGGGAGTGATAGTAAAAGGTATATTAACCTTGGGAGGATGTTCATTTTAACTGTTCTGATTCTGCTAGCAAAATTGAGAGGAAGCAAGAGCCACCCATCCAGGTCATCATAAATATATATATTTTTATGCATTTGTAGTTAATATCAAATAAGTGATAAATCTTTGGGTAGATTTAATACTAGATATTTAATATGGGGTGAGTACCATTTGAAATTATACTGTGCAGTGCTGTGTTCTTGCATGGTAGTGTAGTTGAATACCATAACCTAAGCTTTCCGTACGTTAAGGACATATCCTGAATATAGCCCATATATTTCCAACATTTTCATTAGTAAAGGCAGCCTGAACCTGGTCCATGATCTGCGTACAAACGTACTTTATACTCCACACACCACCTATAGATGTAGCATTCCAGATCTGAGCATTGGTTTGATAAATAATTTGAAGTGACCTGGGACTAGTGGGGCAGCCCTGCCTTGCATCCACACTGCAGAGTTATGGAATTCAAAGAACTACCATTTACCCTTTATTCTTGCAGTGGGAAAGGAGTAAAATGCCCGGATACAGCATTTTGCCTGCAGCTTTGAAAAATGTTTGGCTTTTTTCCTTTTCAATACGCTGTCCTGTGCTTGTTGATTACCGAGTTGTTTGTTGTGAGTATCCTTGACTCCGATGTCTCATTGTTCAATATCGGCCTTGCTTTCCTCCTTTTCCCCTACTCGCTTCTCTGTCCTTTTTTCTGACCTGTTGCGTCTTTTATTTTCCGGTTTATTTCAAACTTGATTTCATCCATTTGTTTTAAAATATCCTCTCGGAAGCACGTGTGGAATTCAGAGAGATCTCTTTTCAGTTTGGCCTAAAGCGCTGCCATCCCCGCAGTCATGACTTCGCTCATCATCTCACGTTATTGAATCCAAAGTTACCTTCTCTCCGAGCCCTCCATCTTGTTCTGTTGGGATCTCGTTAGCCGCAACCTCTTTCTTCATTTCGCGCACATTCTTTTTGCCCAAAAAAGCCGGGGATCTAGGGTGGCGTCTGCCTTTGGGGGGTCCTGACACTACAGTTTACACTACAGCTGATGCTAACAACGACAACAGCAGGATAACATGCAGCAATGTTCCTAAAGACAAATGTAAAATGTAACACGCACACACACACACAGACACACAGACACACACACACACACACACACACACACACACACACACACACACACACACACACACACACACACACACACACACACACACACACACACACACACACACACACACACACACACACATTCAACCAGTGGAATAATGACCAGATAACCAGAGAGGTGTCCCTCTGACTGCAGGTGTGCAGGAGAAGCTTGGCATGATGAACAAGGGCTGTGCCTACGCCCTCTGGGACGACACCGCCCCAGCAGACCGATGAGCTGGCCTTCAGCGAGGGGGAGGCCCTCACCGTCCTCCGGCGCTTCTGACGACCTTGGAGACCGAGTGGTGGTGGGCACGGCTCAGTGACCGCCAGGGATACGTGCCAAGGGAATCTCCTTGGGGTAATGACACTTTTTTGTAACGTAACAGGTTACCACACACACACACACACACACACACACACACACACACACACACACACACACACACACACACACACACACACACACACACACACACACACACACACACACACATACAAAACGGACTGAACCCAATAGAGCAATGTCATCTGACTAAATACTTGACAGTTGAACGCCAGTGCAGGCATGCGTCATAACTACGTAATATAGAATTATTCCAGAAGCACAAACACATATGAATCATTCATACATTGAAGAAATTTTTCTCTATATGTTATGTGGGCACTTAAACGCGATGGTTGGCTCAAAACAACAATGGGAAACCATTTGACTCTCATTTAACCTGAAAGATGGACTTGTGTCTGCAAGGTGGAATTATTCTCTGCCTCCCTGTATAGTTAATCATGCACCTTCAAAACAATTGTATCTAGAATAACATGCACAGTCATTTTTGCACTATCAATTTCGCTATCAAAAGGCTTCCAAAATGTCCTCATATTGATTATTTCTGGGAATATAGGAACTTTGAATATAGGAATTTAGAGAATGATTTCAATCAAGAGGAGGAGAGACCCTGCCCGGAGGGAGCCCCCCGTCTGGAGCCAGGCCCAGACGGAGGGCCCGTTGGTGAGCGCCTGGTGGCCGGGTTTGCCACGGAGCCGGTCGGCTGCGCTGCTACATGGGTGGCGGTGAAAGTCAGGGGTCCCGACGGACCAGACCTGAGCGGCACAAGCTGGCTCTGGGGACGTGGAACGTCACCTCACTGTGTCTATAGGAACTGGAGCTTGTGAGGGAGGTGGAGCGCTACCAGTTAGATCTGGTGGAGCTTACCTCTACGCACAGTCTCAGCTCTGGTACCGTACTCCTGGATAGGGGTTGGACTCTATTCTTCTCTGGAGTTGCCAGAGGCATAAGGCGCCGAGCAGGTGTGGGGATACTCACAAATCCCCGGCTGAGTGCCGCGGTGTTGGAGTTTACCCCGGTGGACGAGAGGGTCGCCTCCCTACGCCTAAGGGTAGTGGGGGGGAAACTCTGACTGTTGTTGTGCGTATGCACCGAACAGCAGTTCAGAGTACTCAGGCTTCTTGGAGACCCTGAATGGAGTCCTGTATGGGGCTCCAGTAGGGGACTCCGTAGTTCTACTGGGAGACTTCAATGCCCATGTGGGCAACGATGGAGACACCTGGAGAGGCGTGGTGGGGAGGAACGGCCTCCCTGATCTAAACCCGAGTGGTCGTTTGTTACTGGACTTCTGTGCTAGTCATGGATTGGCCATAACAAACACCATGTTCGAACATAATGGTGCTCATAAGTGTATATGGTACCAGAGTACCCTAGGCCGAAGATCGATGATCGATTTTGTGATTGTGTCATCTGATCTGAGGTGGCATGTTTTGGACACTCGGGTGAAGAGAGGGGTGGAACTGTGAAACGACCACCATCTGGTGGTGAGTTGGATCAGGGAATGGGGGAAGATTCTGGACAGACCTGGTAAGCCCAAACGGGTACTGCGGGTGATTTGGGAACGTCTGGAGGAGGCCCCTGTCCTACAGATCTTCAACTCACACCTCCGGTGGAGCTTTGCTAGCATTCCTGTAGAGGTTGGGGGCATTGAGCCGGAGTGGGTGGTGTTCAAAGCCTCCATTGCTGAAGCTGCAGTGGTGGGTTGTGGCCTCAGGGTCTTAGGTTCCTCAAGGGGCGGTAACCCTCGGACACCGTGGTGGACACCGGTGGTCAGGGAAGCCGTCCGACTGAAGAAGGAGGCCTTTCGGGATATGTTATCCCGGAGGACTCCTGACGCAGTTGCAGGGTACCGACGGGCTCGAAGGGCTGCAGCCGCTGCCGTGTCGGAGGCTAAGCAGCAGGTTTGGGAGAAGTTCGGAGAGGCCATGGAGAAGTACTTTCGGTCAGCACCAAGGTGTTTCTGGAAGACCATCCGGCACCTCAGGAGGGGGAAACGGGGAACCATCCAAGCTGTGTACAGTAAGGATGGGACTCTGTTGACCTCAACTGAGGAGGTAGTCGAATGTTGGAAGGAACACTTTGAGGAACTCCTGAATCCGACTAACATGCCCTCTATGATGGAGGCAGAGCTCGAGGTTGATGGTGGTTCGTCGTCAATTTCCCTGATGGAAGTCACTGAGGTAGTTAAACATCTCCGCAGTGGCAAAGCCCCAGGGATTGATGAAATCCAGCCAGAAATGCTAAAAGCTCTGGGTGTTGAGGGGCTGTCATGGTTGATACGCCTATTCAACATTGCGTGGGAGTCCGGTACAGTGTCAAAGGAGTGGCAAACTGAGGTGGTGCTCCAGAGAGTGTGTGCCAATTACCGGGGTATCACACTTCTCAGGCTCCCTGGTAAAGTCTACTCCAAGGTGCTGGAAAGGAGGGTTCGGCCGATCGTCAAACCTCAGATTGAAGAGGAACAAGGCGGATTTTGCCCCGGACGTGGAACTATTGACCAGCTCTTCACTCTCGCAAGGATCCTGGAGGGGGCCTGGGAGTATGTCCATCCGGTCTACATGTGTTTTGTGGATCTGGAGAAGGCATATGACCGGGTCCCCCAGGAGAAACTGTGGGAGGTGCTGCGGGAGTATGGGGTAGGGAGGTCTCTCCTCAGGGCCATCCAATTTTTTGTACTCCCAAAGCGAGAGCTTTGTCCGGGTTCTCGGCAGCCAGTCAGTCTCGTTCCCGGTGGGTGTTGGCCTCCGCCAGGGCTGCGCCTTGTCACCAATCCTGTTTGTGATATTCATGGACAGGATATCAAGGCGCAGTCGTGGTGGGGAGGGGTTGCAGTTCGGTGGTCTGAGGATCTCGTCACTGCTCTTTGCAGATGATGTGGTCCTGATGGCATCATCGGCCTGTGACCTTCAGCACTCACTGGATCGGATGGCGGCCAAGTGTGAAGCGGCTGGGATGAGGATCAGCACCTCTAAATCTGAGGCCATGACTCTTAGCAGGAAACCGTGGTTTGCCTACTCCGGGTAGGAAATGAGTCCTTAGCCCAAGTGAAGGGGTTCAAGTACCTCGGGGTCTTGTTCGCGAGTGAGGGTACGATGGAGCGTGAGATTGGCGTTATTGCGTTCGCTTTACCGCACCGTTGTGACGAAAAGAGAGCTGAGCCGCAAGGCAAAGCTCTCGATCTATCGGTCAATCTTCGTTCCTATCCTCACCTATGGTCATGAGGGATGGGTGATGACCGAAAGGACGAGATCATGGGTACAAGCGGCCGAGATGAGTTTTCTCAGGATGGCGGCTTCTCCCTTAGGGATAGGGTGAGAAGTTCTGTCATCCGTGAGGAGCACGGATTAGAGCCGCTGCTCCTTTGCTTAGAAAGGAGTCAGTTGAGGTGGTTCAGGCATCTGGTAAGGATGCCCACTGGGCGCCTCCCTGGACTAGGTGGAGAGATTAAATCTCAACACTGGCCTGGGAACGCATCGGGATCCCCCCGTCAGAGCTGGTCAATGTGGCTCGGGAAAGGGAAGTCTGGGGCCCCCTGCTTGAGCTGCTGCCCCCGCGACCCGACCCCGGATAAGCGGATGACGATGAGATGACGAGATGAGAGAATGATTTATAAAAAAAAAGAATCTAGGTCCACCAATGGCTTATTGTGTGGATATTTTTCTAACCACGCAGAAAAAATATTTCATTCGAAGAAAGGCGTAAACCTGCGCTGTGTACATGTTTAATTAGCAGCCTCTAGCGGCAGCTAAAGTTACTGTACGTTTACACCAAAAGCTGTAAAGAGACGACCACACTGAACGCGTTAGGCGCGTTAGAGGCGTTGAAAATTTGCATTTTTGCATAGGGAACCATTGGTTTAGGCGCGCAGATGCGTTACACGCGCTAAAGCAGCGCGTTAGTCGCGTTTTACGCACCTAAATAACGCGTCCAATGCACCAACGCACTAATGCGCAGTTCAAAAAATTTAACTTTTGATGCGCCTACGCGTGATGTGACGCGTAGCCGCGATAGCCAATCAGCGTTGAGCTTGACCCGATGTCACTTCCAGAGACGGAGAACGCACAAAAGCAGAAAGAACATGGATGACCAAGTCATCGTTTTCAGTGTGGGCTGAAACGATGGGCTGGAAACGATGAGGAGGTGGTGAAACTCACCCCAGCTGTGAGGGCCTACGGATCGGAGGATGTCATGCACTAGAGTTTAGATTCTCTGCCCAAGCCCGAGCCGGTCGGCTCGGCTGATATTTCACACCACTATCCTCGGGCCGGGTCGGGCCGGGCCTTTGATCGAGCGTTTTGTGTTGTTTTTTAATTATTGCTTTATTGGCCTAATCTGAGGAGAAATCAATGCCATAAACAAAAATATTATAGGCCTTTATTACACGGGTCTTCTCAATGCCATGGAACGCTCCGTTCATTGCATAACTTGTGAACCCCAGCGTCTTCGGTTGCTAAGCGACGTCAACGTCTTTGGTGGACTATTTCTCTACTAATCAACGCTACGAATGCTGGTAACGAATAAACTGTAAAAAGACACACCATGTGAAGTTATTTTTCTTCGTTTTGCCAAGTAGCCGTGTAATAAGCGGGATGATGTATAGAATGTTGCCAGTCATTATCGAAAATAAGCCCCTTCAGGAAGCAAGACACCTCCGCTGGGCGGACTCATTCTAGCTGCGTATAGGCGCGTTGAACCATTTTTGTGACACACAAAAGGTTAGCCCCGTTACGCATTCAGTGTGGCCGTACCTTAAGATGCAAAATCGCTGAATAGCTCCAAAATATTTACAGCTCACATCGCTCTTGCGATTTTGCTTTTCCATTTAAAGGAGTCGCACTTTTTGCCTGCATGCTCGTAGTTGAGGCAAGTGCTGCTGCTGATGACGAGCCACAAAAACACAAGATAGTCATAAGTTTGGTCAATAGAAAAAGAATAATTAGCATATTCTAGATTATGGCTTAGTTGATCGTGTTGTGGTGTGGTGTTGTGTGTGTTGTGTGTGTGTGTGTGTGTGTGTGTGTGCGTGTGTGCGTGTGCGTGTGTGTGTGTGTGTGTGTGTGTGGTATTGTTTATTATGGAAAAGATCCGCTCAACGGGAGCATTTGTGCCAGGCAGCCACAAGGCAAACTGACAAATTAGAAATATTTTTTTGTGCCTGCTTCTGAAATGCGCGCACATCTCCACCCACCACTCGTTCGCTGGTTTCAATCAGCATTCCACTTTGCGACCATCCCTTTTGCGTAATGCAGATTGTGTATACCCTCATACATTGTTGAAATCATATGCTGGATGCTTTACTCTTTCTATTTGTTTTTTAGTTAATGATCGGGCTATAATAAGACCACGTTAGTTCTGGCGTATGTTTACTGGGACCCACGCCGGCGAGAGACGTCTACATTCTGATTGGCTGGCGGTCATTTACAGCCGAAACGCTACTAGCTCATTTGCATAGAGTTGAGCTGTTTTAACCTCTGATTTACAGCTTTACAGCTTTAAACTATTTTTTAAACTACTGTTTTATTTCTCCTATCGCTTTATCGCTCATGTCTAATAGAAAGTTAATGGGCGTGTATCCAGTGGTGTAGTGGTCCCTGGAGAAGTGGGTATACTCTAAATGTTTGCCCTTTTTTTTAACGCAGCCCAGAAAAACACCCTTTTTTAGACTCTACTACTCTTTTTAGTTTACTTACATTGGCACATAATTTCTGCTGCTTGATCTCAGGGAGGAAGGATTATGAAATGACTAAACAAATACAGGCCCACAGACTAGTGAGAGTCAACTATTCCTTATTCCTGGAATGACACTTATTCTCTCACATGGCAAATCAGTAATTTCTTTTTGTAAACGGTGTCTTTGAACAGCTGATTCGCAACACATAGCATGGGCCAAGAGTGTGCCACTATATTATGAAATTAACATGACTTGATCAGGAGCAGTTTGTAGGTATTACTGGTCACACAGGCAGCCAGCATGAATGTAAAATATAGATGAGGCAAACATGGTGTTTCAGTAATTTTTTGAACATTTATTTAAATAACATACTACTTTTGACAATGCATCCTTATTCATATTTCACCTTAGATTAAACATTAGATTATTTCTCTTCCACAACAATCATCTCGTTAGATATTGTACAATATCAATATTATACATAAATATCATATGATGATTGAACATCATCTTTCAAATTATTCAACAAAACAATATGTAACAAAACAACAATATTTAGTTTACAAAGAAAAAATATAAATGCATTTACAACACATCAATAGTGATATGCTCTCTGAGCCCGTTACTGGGTTTCTCTAACCATGATCTACAGTATATTCCAGACAGACCTGCTTTCTGCAGGAGTTTTCACACTGCACTGTCTAGAACGCACAGAAGAGGCAGCACGATGGCTCTTCAACCAGGTCCTTGTATACTTTCTAGGATCAAACTTGGAAGTAGGCGGGCCGTTGATATTAATCATCATCAAGTTTGATATGTTTGAGATCAGTAGGACAGCCCTTTTGTCTGAGCTTATATTGTTCATAAGGCTAAAGTTCCTCTCACACTCTGCTTGTACTGACAGGGAATGTTTTTCATACAGTTCATGAGTGGTTTTAGATCCTTGGGCTCACTAGTGGGCTGTTCCAGTAGGTCCCGCATCCCATTCAGTGCTTGGTCTGTGCACAGGTTAAATCGCTTGCACAGTCGCTTAATTTGTTCTTCACCATGGCGGATGCTGGGCTTTGATGGCCATTTACTCTGATCAAGGATGCTGAGGTCCTTGATGGTCTCATCCTCAAAAGACAAGCGTTTCTCCAGATTGTTCACAAGGCTTTGTAAGAACTGGCCTGGATTGATAGACCTCAGCTTTGCCATTGTTTTCAGTGTTGTAGACCGATACTCCCCAGTCTTTTTTGCTTCTAAAGCCTCACTATATTTCTCACCTGGACTCTCTTTGAATGACTGGATCACTCTGATTGAGCGTTTCAGCAGATGCTCAGCTCTGAGCAGAGTTATCGAACGAGACTGAAGCTCCTGTGACAGGAGACTTAGTTCATGGGAGTGTGTCATACATGAGCCCAAGGTCACAAATAAATTCTGGACTTTGAACACGGTCTAGTAAACCTCTGTACATTTGCCTGTCTTTGGTGGACCTTGTCTCATCACAGCAAGCATTTTTAAAGTGCTGCACAAGAGCTCCCAGGGATGTCCAAACAGCACGAACAGTCCGAAAGCTACTGGCCACCCAGCGTACATCCAAGATTCTGCCAATGCGAAGAAGTTGTGAGCCTACTTCAGCTGCTGCATTTTTGAGTTCACGCTCATTTTTGTTTGACATACTATACACAGAATATAGCTTCTGGATAAAAGTTTTGAAATGATTGACAGAGTTTACCTCATCAACTGCATCAGACACAGCGAGTTTCAAGTCTATGGTTCATGCAGTGCCATACAAAAAGGCTTCGGGAATCTCGAGGTCAGGCCTGGTTGCTACTCCTGACTTCTTTCCTAACATGACACTGGCTCCATCAGATACAAATGTTACCCAGTTTTCATGTAGCCACTCTTCTGTAAAGCCAGCATTAGTTAAACAGGTGAGTACGCGCCTGTTCTATGCCATCTGCTCTCTGATTTTCCAGTTCAACAAGTTCAATGAATATGAACTCAGGGCTTTCTTCTTGAATTGATGCTTTAATTGAAACTGTCATGACAGCTTTGTGACTTAAAGAAGATGCCTCGTCAATTAGGACAGCCAACTTACTGGATGATGCTATAATGTTACTGACAATTTTGCTCTGCATCTCACTGGCAACATGTTGTATTATTTGTGTTGCACTGTAACGTGAATGAAGTATTGTGCCCATTTTTAGACCATTCAGTTCCTGCAGCTCGATGAGGCTCTCATGGTCAGAAAAGGGTCGGTTTTTTTTGGCAATATGGTAGGCTGTTCGAAACACGGCTTCAGTTTCCTTCATGTAGGACTCAGTCATAACCTCCATTGCATTCTCAATGGCAGCTTTGTCCTGTTGCTCTGCCACGTTCACTGCCTGAGTGTGGGCCTTGGACAAAGCATGTTTCCTCACCTTATTTCTCAAGACAGACAGACTTGTTGTTCTACTTCCCTGGCCAGACACTTGAATTTCAAAGTTCATCCATTCTCTTGAGAGTGATACACCTTGCTCCTTGTTGATCCCAATGGAGTTCACACTGCTACAGACCAGACATCCTGTGAAGCATAAACACACACAATATTTCTCTCTGTGTCCACTATTTCAAGAGTTACCCAAACGAGCAATCTACCTAAACTTACCCATTTTTTTGTTTTTTGGATCCCAACCAGGGGTTCTTGCATTTTAAAATCTTTCTTTTTGGTTTGGCAGTCCACAAGTCTGGCCAGTCATTATTAATGTCTACAGAAAAACAAACAAAAATTATTGAAATTACAGGTAATTAAAATAAGACTAAAGTGATTGAATAACGGCCTACAAGGGAAACAATGACCCAAACCCTTTGAAAGTGTAAGAGTTGCATAATCCTTTCGTTTTATTTATTACCCCCCCCCCCCCCAACAAAAAAGAGGCCCACGCCCACCTACCGTAGTTGACGTCTTCATCCGAAGTTGTACCGGCAATCTTTGGCTGTGGGCGGAGAGGCAGCATCTCCTTCACTGACAGCCTCCTCTCGACGGGGGCGGGGCAGAGCGGGCGTCGACGGTAACTGTACCGTGTGTACGATCGCTAACATTAACTGTTGAGGCTGCTGGCTAATATTGATTCGCGAGGAGCGTTTGAAATTGTCAAATGAAATTTTTGTTCGGAATTATGCTCGCTTTCATTTTTACCGGTATATTATAGAAAACCATTTAAAAGTAAACTTGTAAAAATTATACTAGCTATGTAAATTTGTCTTTTGCGATATTTACTATATATACTACGCATATGACCCGCCTTTCCTCTCCCTCCGATTGGCTCATTCGTCGTCATGCCTACAGTTAAAACAAACTAATCAGTACAGCGAGCCCATAATGGCAGAGTTATAGTTAGCGCGTGTGGTCATGGCTTCACCGGGGAAAAGTGGGCGATTTCGCTTTCAGATACTACTGAATGGTGCGCATCTGGGGGGGTTTAGAAGTGGGTATACGCAATGCTGACTGAAAAATAAGTGGGTATACGCCGTATACCCGCGTATACCCTGGACTACACCACTGCGTGTATCGCTCAAAACGCTTTACAGCTTTTGGTGTGAACGCACCGTAAGGTAACATGCGTTTGGGAACCACATGGTTCGGACATAATGTCTGTAGAATCATGCATCTATTTCCTGTGTCTCTCATCCCCTACAACTCTCTTTTCTTATCTCTTGCTCCAGCTCTATCCGAGGATCAAGCCCAGACAGCGGTCCCTGGCGTAGCTCCTGGACCCCTTGCACTTTGAGTCTAGAGCAGGAGAGGCTTGGATCCTGGCATGTTGGAGAGGACCTCAAATAGACGTGTAGAATGCTAAAACAGAAAGTCAATGGCATGATGAAAAAAATAAGTAAGGACAGAATGAGATGGAGGTAGGACATTGTGAATTTTTATTTTGATAACAGCTCATGCTGTTTTCTGTTTGAGAACACTGACAGTCAGATGCAATGCCTATAATCTTGTCTACTTGCACCGTTTCTTGCGCGATGGCTCAATCTGTTCATTCAGTAACTTTCAACTTTCATTCAAAGAAGCCCTGCATGGCATTTCAAGAAAACCACTTATATTTGTACTTAAGCTCCATTTTAAAAGCTAAAAATGGAAGAAAAGTGAAAAAGCCTTTTATTGTGGAGGGCCGTGGACTGGACCATGGTGATATTATATTGTCCATCCACTTCAAGTTCTAATAGTTCAAAAGAATGTGACTTGTCACTGTGATACTGAAGATTTTCAGAGAAAAGAGATGAGGGAGAGTGTTCATCACTCACATTGATTGTAATTTCGGGTCTGTCCACTAGAGTTGAATAAATCCTTTGGGGAGGAGTCGTCATAGAGCCAGGTAACGGTCATAACATTAAGCGGTCCTTTTATGCATCATGAGTAGTAGACCAAACCAGACTAGATCAATCGTCTACCTGTGCCCTGGTACATGCAAGTTTGAACACTCTCTGGGTCCCCTCTGACAGGAAGGATTGACTTTGTCTTGGTATTATTGGGCATCATCTGAATACTGACAGTTTCCGATGAGGTAGAAAGAAGAAAAGGGAAGGAATAAAAACGGCCTGAATGCAAACCATTTTATATTTTTTCTTGAACATTTTTTTAAATTAAAGCCCTGCAGGTTTAACAGTAACAATGTGTTGCTTGCACAGCTCTAAGCCCAATCTATTTGTATATGCTATGCATGTGTGTGCGGTGCATCGTATAGAGGTTTTGAGGCTAATGTTTTTCCAGCTAGCGTGAGCGCTTTTTGGACAAACATTGTGGCATGTGCCAACAAATCAATCCTTTTCTCATCTTTACTCAGAAGCAAGAAAGAGCAATGCTGTATTATCTATTAAGATACTTTATGGGCCCTCTGGCGGTGTTAAATTGAACCCCACCACAATGACCACCTTCCGTCAGCAGGACAACTCAACAGTCTACCTGCTGGGGTCCACGCAATGAAAAGCCTATGTTGATAATTATATTAGGCCTACTATTTTATATCAATCAGAAAATAATTAGATTACTATTAGAATACTAGTAAGCACAGGGTCTAGAGTAAGGCCTACAGTATACACACTATCCTGTAAGTACCAATAAAACCCATGTGAACTTTCACCATTTGTAATGTGTATTTTGTGTGTGAGAGAGAGAGAGAGAGAGAGAGAGAGAGAGAGGAGAGAGAGAGAGAAGAGAGTGAGAGGAGAGAGAGAGAATGAGAGAGGAGAGAGAGAGAGAGAGAAGAGAGAGAGGACGAGAGAGAGAGAGAGAGAGAGAGAGAGAGAGAGAGAGAGAGAGAGAGAGAGAGAGAGAGAGAGAGAGAGAGAGAGAGTGTTCAGGGTTTGTGACCCGTAGCAGTAACCAGCAGGGGGAGCCTAGGCCCTAATAGGCACCTGAGACCGGTTGGACAAGTGACCAATAATAAACACCAACCGCTAGACCTTCGACCAGCAGGCAGCTCCGTGCTTCCTACTAGGTCTGAACGACTGGCTGAAGTCTACTGCCGACAGTCTGTTGAGGGTCTACTGCCCGGAGGTCTGTCGAGGTCTACTGCCCCGGCGGGTCTGTTGAGGTCTACCTGCCCCCGGAGGTCTGTTGAGAGGTCTACTGCGCCCGGACAGTCTACCGTCCCTACATCCGCTGAGATTCCACTGCGCATCGCGGCTCCCGAGGTCCGCTGCGCTACCCTCGCCGCACGGACCGTCGCGCTGAGATCCACTCGCGAACGTCTCCCGTGAATCAACGTCTACCCGCCACGGTCATCGCTGAGATCGACTCGCACCGGCGCGGAGGTCCGCTGCGAGGCTCCCACCGCGGAGGTCTGCTGACGTCTCCACTGCCCGGTGGTCCGTTGACGTCTCTCGACTGCCCGCAGTCTGTCTGAGACTCTACCTGTCGCGGTCAGTGCCAGGTCCGTTGCGCAGGTCGTCTCCCCCTGCCCGAGGTCCCGTTGTGATCTCCACTGCCCGGAGGGTCCGCTGAGATCCACTGCCCGGAGGTCCCGCTAGAGGTCCACTGCCCGGAGTCCGCTGAGATCCAGCTGCCCGGAGGTGCCGCTGAGATCCACTCCACGGAGGCTCCGCTGAGATCCACTGCCCGGGAGGTCCGCTGCTGGACGTTCCGCCGCTCGAGACGGTCCCGCCCCGAAGGTTAACAGTTTGCTTTATACCATTCATTATTTTTACATTATTGAAACTTCTGAAGACAATTACATAGGCTAATGACTAAGGCAAACGGGTAAGCTTGATCGTTTCACATAAACAGCTTTAATAAAGCGTTGTTATTTTAAACAATTCCATATTGATTTGTTTATGGCGACGATGTGATGATGTGCACGACATGGGAGTCTTGTGTTATGCTGGCGTTTCTGGTGCTTGCTTCATCATTATCGTTTGGGTCAATCTTATGTCCCAAAAAACAATAAAGAGCGACGTTCGGGCTCTTTATTGGATAACTGGACAACAACCCCACTTGACACCGATTTCATTCAACCACGGAATTCAACAAAACACTGAGGGACAAACCACCACACATAAACCCAAACTTAAAGGGAGGATACTTCACCGGTGGAGATTTGAAGGTTAATAAAGTAAATAATCACATGCATTATTACTAAAAAATTTTTTTTTTATATATATCACTTATATATATATATTATACTATATATCAGTAGTATATATATACTACGTATATGATCTATTATTATATATATATATATCATATCTTATAATATACCTATACATCAACTCTCAAAACAATCAACTAACAACCACACCAATGGAGCTTGGGAGATTTATCGCTATTTTTTTTTTAGCTTGGCCTGAAATATTCTGACAATAAATCAATACTTGCCAGTAGGCACGCCTTCCACATAAGTGAGAGACATCTGAAGAGGATACTGCGAGATAGGGGACACTCTCGCCGCAAGGCGTACTCTGACCTGTCGGTCCTGTTTGATTTTATTAGCGACCAACTGCAGTACTCTGGACAGCTTCATGGTGGTACGGATGGATGTACGCTAAATAAGCATGGACTGCGTGTGAGGAAGAGGATGTCGCGGTTGTTGTTTGGGTTGACAAGAGCTCGGATCCCAGAGGAGTGTCACGAAGCGCTAGCGGACGTCTCAGACGACGAAACTACTAGTGTACGATAATAAATGCTGTACATAATCACTACAATCTAGTCGTGCTTTTCCACTACCCCTGACATGTTTGATGATTTTTAATGGTTCCTGCATCTTCTTCTAAATGTCACTTGATGTTGTCTGTGTGTCAAAGAACAGCTGATTTCTATCCAGGTTTCAGGGCATCTCACTTGAACCGGCCGCCCACGGCCCCCACTCCCGGCGTATAGCTACAACCAGCTGTCTTCACCACAGCAACATCATGTGAATTAAGGAGAAGACTGCCACGCGAACTTGTCATGGTATTTTCCATCTAAGGCTACATGTGCGCCCGTGATAAAATGTGGCCTGAAAATACCAGGAAACAGCCACCAAACTTGTTTGACCATTTTTTGCTTTACTTCAGAGTTCCACACACCAGGTCATCTACATACGGAATAGCAATATAGTACAGTCATCACCAAAATGGTCCCAGCTCTACTCAACACTCCATCGCGTTCTGTAAATGCACAGACCACATTTTCAAAATGCTTTTCTGTCGGGGAGTTCGATTAGATACATCCAATTTTGTTTTGGTCCCATCATTTGAAATCCAATGATATCTCTATCATGCCACACGCAATAAGTTATTCACTCTCTAGTCTACTGAAGCCAGTTATCTTTTTTGTTAAATACAATTCTAACTGAAAAAGTGATACATTTGTTAAAGTAAAGTTCTGTGTTTCTAAACTATTGTTTAAAGGAATATAACATTTTCCAAAAGCTAGAGATGTTGAGCTATGACTTTAAAGGAAACTTATAAAGGAAAAAGACAGCAAGGTGAATTACTTATGTGACCAAAAAATCCTGCCACTTCGAAGCATACCTCTGACCTACACACATGCCCTGATGGCTTCTCTGAGGTCCTGTAGAAGTTCACTGCCTGATATGGATCTGTTGCTAGAGTGAGTTTGGACTCAGCCATAAAGATGTTGCATGTAGTGTCATATAGAGCCTTGGTCTGAGCGAAAAGATATTCATTTGTTGGCACCAGTTGAAAATCACCATCTTTCAATGGGAAAGGAGTCTCTTGTCCCATAGAAGTTCAGGTAATGCAAACATCACGTCGGCCGCAACCCTGGAGACGATTTAGAGTTTTTCGATGGGCCTGATGGTGGTGTGGGTGTGGAAGGACTATAATACATATCCAGGGCTGTTCTCTTAATTTTTTTTTAAGTGGTAGCACTGGTGCCAGCAAGCACAAAAATTCAGTAGCATAAAAAATAATTTTAGCCTACCAAATTAAATCAAGCACAACGTTGTAGCATTCACCCTCATCCCCCCCAACAGTCTGTTCCTTTCATGTCCCTCTCTGTCAACTCCTGTTTATCTCTCCCTTTCCTCTTCTTCCTCTAATCCTACCTCTACACATATATACAAATGTATATAATTAATTTACTCACCTGGATGAGTCCCATGCAACAAAACTGAAGGAGACCTTTATCCAGAAACCCACCATCAAAGAAACCGTTGTTTCTGTGGTCTGGTTGTTGGTTGTTCCTCTGACCCGGAAGTTAAATTCTGACCCGGAAGTATGTTTGCGATATCTCGCAAAGAGTTTGCGAGATCTCGCAAAGTTTTTTGCGAGATCTCACAAACCAATTTTTTTTTTTTTTCTCACCAATTTTTTTTTCCCTACCATGTCCCTTGCGGGGCTCCTTACAATTAAATGTTCATCAGCACGATTTTCAAATTTTCTCGGAGAAACCCCCCGAACACCCGTTTTAAAGGACTCCAACTTCTGGGCTACAGCCCCGAATGTTTTCAATTGCTAGCGACGCTCCTGGCGTCGAACATTGCCTGGCAAAGGACGATCGCGTCGAACGATGACGTTGGAAAGTTCATGAACATTCTCGCTCATTCATTGAGCGTCACAAGTCGAAATAACATTAAGCAGATTTATTTTACAAATGACATTTATTAGCGTTGCTAACTTTATATTTGTATTGTATTTATTGTTTAATCACATTTAGCTGTATTAACACAGGCTAGCTACATTTACATTTAGGGCATTTAGCAGACGCTTTTATCCAAAGCGACTACAAAGTACATTTGTCATAAGAAGTGCAACAATTTATCGCTGTCGGTAGAGAAAGCATGTGCAAGTACAACAATAGCTAGACTAGGATACACTTTAAACACTCCGTTTACTAGCTAAATTCAATGCAATACAAATATAAAGTAAAAACAAGTGTTATCTGTAAGCGATTTACCACTACCGGAAACCAGGCTGAACGAACAAACGATCGTCGCGACGACTTCCAGTTCAGTCGAGTGTTTCCGGGTGGAATTGATTCACCCGGAACCGTTCGACTGAACGGAGGAGTCATTCGTCGAATCAGCCTAGTTCCGGTAGCGGTGAATCGCATCATGGAATGCCACAACCATTGAACAGTTCTCAGCTGAGTCGTCAGACTCAGTGGAGTGCTACCCAGAAACTCGTTCGTTCGGTTCGTCGAGTTTCGGTGGGAATCGAATGGTGAACGAGACGAACGAGAGAAAACGAAACCGGTTGCAGGTTCGTGCTCGTCCTAAAGATCGTTCATTCGAACGGTTTGGCAAACCTATACTAAGTCAAACACTAATCAGTAATCGCCACCATCAATATCACCTGAAATCAGCAATCAAGAAGGGACCTTTATTTAAAGCAAATTGTGAGTCTAGGTATTAGTAGGCCTATTTAGGACCCGTGTTACACGAGGACGCTTGCGGGTACGACAAAATACTTTATCGGAAGTGCCTTTCGTTTAGACGGTGACAGCGTTTTTGGGGCATGAAACGCATAAATCTGAAACCACCCTCCAGAGTGGAAGAGTTGAATACGCTCCACCATAGCGTTTCCGTCTACACTGCCAAGACGCAAAACACTGCTCAGATCTGCTCACGTCGGACCGTCAAGCTGCTCTGACAGCTCTAATAAACTTACAGGAGTCTTTCCACGAAATTTACATGATACAGGATATGTACAGGATATGTACAGATAGTATTACTGAACAGAGAAGGATCGTTGCTAATTATGTTTTGGTTTTCGCGGCGTAGGGTGAGAAGTAGATTCTACCGCCTGCCGCTCAGACCATGCGCGGTGTGTTGATAGTGTATTCACAGTGCCACCTAGTAGCCGCCTGGCATGCATACCCAATCGAATTCCACACACCTTTTGCGTCACCGTATCAGCAGATTTCCTCCCGAAAACGCAGCATCGTACCTGAACGGCGTTAAAAAGTTGAAGACGCAACGTTCCACTTTTTGCGTCTGTTCTGTTCAGACCGTCATCGTGTAAAACGTAGCCTTATAGTAATTATTATTCCATGATTATTCCCTGATTCAGTTCGTGTCCAGTCAGTTCGCCAAAAAGGAGTCGTTCAGAATCGTTTGGTTCGTCCTGTCGTATTTCAGTTCAGTTTCCGGTAGCGGTGAATCAAATCATGGAATCCGTGGTTCTCAGCGAGTCAGTCAGACTAAGCTCTTCCTTTCTCATCTCCAAACCGATATTGGAAGTCGGTCATCAAGCAACCACAACATTACAACTTTAACCAACACGCGAGCGGGATGGGGGGTGTTCGTAGTTGATCTAATGGATGTTTAAGCCATATCAGCCAGATAATAGACTTGATTAAGCAATGATGGTGGGGTTCCTGGTTGGAGAACGAACCACTGAAAAAGAACGACAGATTGACAGGGACATTCAAATATTTGATTAATCTGCATCACAC
>OLKM01004688.1:15000-20617 GCA_900291075.1 Melanogrammus aeglefinus | reverse complement strand
CGAGTCTCAAGCTGCCTGAAGGAACGCTCGATTATGGACCTTGCCTTGGCGTGGTGGTGGGTTTGAAACCGCCTGGATTGTCTCCAGGCGGACTGGCTCTTTGTATGGGGTGATGATGGCCACAGCGCTGAAAGACAGGGGTACTCCACCGTCCCCAAGGAGATAGAATCCCTGGGGTGGGTACAGCTGCCTGGTGTATCAAAGGGCTGTCTCTTAAATACCCTGGAGTCGTGGACAGACCCTGGGTACCCGATGAAAATGTCCACATATTTTTCCAGGTAGTGGTCACAGACTGCCTGCAGCTGAATGGAGGGAACAATTTCCTGTTTATAAAAAACATTGGCGCATCGACAGAGGGAGATTTCAACCGAATTTGGCAGCCATCGATTGCTGCCTGCTAACCTTGAAAATTGCAGGGGATCCAGCCAGGTTGGGCAAAGCCATTTCCCACATCTCCAGTTCAGCAAGGGATGGAGAAGAGATTAACTTGATTTTTAAAAAAAAATTTTTTAGTAATTTCTTTGGCAAATTTATGCACCATGTCATGGAACTGTTGTCCGAGGAATGGCGAAGCTCCTGGACACAACCCGGTATGATGTTGCACTCGCAGGCCAGAATTATGAAGACCCAGGACCTCCATGTGATGACCCCATCATGGTCCTGCCTGCTGCGGTATATGGCCATCAAGGTGCTCCAAGGACCCCCTGTTTCAGCCTGTAGTCTGGCCTCAGGTCTGTCTCTCCGTCCAGATAGAGCCGAAGGACTGGCATGGTGATATTTAGGTGGCATGTTTTTTTGGGCTCCATCTTAAAGCAAACATTGTGTTGGTTATTTCGCTAAACTACAAGTTGAAATATGATTTCCTATCAATCAGGAAACCCCTTGACAGAGCCACGTCAGCTTTCATTTGTTTATTTTTTAGTTAGTATACATTTGAGCTTTTCTTTCAATCACAATGGTGTTCTGTATTTTGTTTTTGCAGATTATATTTCCAGAAGGATTCTCTTGGGGATAAGGGAAACTGTCGTACTTATTCCTGCTCCGTCACCAATTTTTGTTTTTTCACAATAAAATATTAATTGAATTCACAAGTCTCTTCTGATTGACATTTTTCTATTCATTATGTTAGTCCATTATTACGAGTATCTAAATTATTAGAGTAGTTAGGGCTGTAGTAAACCGTTATTAATAATTAAACTAAATAACTATCAACACAAGGGTTAGTTCGTTAGTAAGGACAAAAGGAAGTGCTCATGTTAGGTAGCTTGTTAGCTTAGATTGGTTGATATATTTACCAGTTGACGTCGGCGAAGCAACACAAGACGCCCTTAAATGCATTTAGACGAGCACCCCTTCGCCTCCGTTTGTGCCTGAGAAGCAGCAATTGTGCCAGCAGCAGCCAGACAACAGGGACCATTTTGCTAGATGTCACTAGTTACAGTTAGCGTTTCTTACCGAACTGCCGTTTTTACTCGAGCGCCAACAATTAGTAAGTAACAACCAGTAATACTAGTATACTTACCTCGCTCGTGTGGCTCGGTAAGTAAACAAAATAACATCGTGGCTATTAAAGCGTACAATCGGAACACAAACCAGTTAACAAAACCACACTTTCACACCATCGAAATTGTCAACAATTTATTGTGGATTTAACATAGAAAATGTAACATTCAAAATGTCTTGAAAAAAACTTGATCAAGGAAATGTAACATTCAACATCGATATAACCTCCAGCTTTCCTCGTGAGTGACCGGTTTGTTTACGGGCGCATCTGTCTGCGTCACACAAATACCCGGCGCATTTACTGACGCAAATGACGTTTAGAAATGTTCAGCGTAGTGTCCGAATTCTCGTTCCCTTTTCCCTATATAGTGCACCATATCATGTACACTATATAGGGAATAGGGAACGAGTGTATAGGGAACGATTTCGAACACAGCTATTGATTGCCACGACATCAAAGCTTGGCTTTGATGTCAAAGCTTGGCTTTGATGTCGTGCCAACCAGTCTCTCTTTGAAGTTAGAGATAGAGAGAGCGTGCAGCTGCTGTGGTCCCTTGCTGTTAACACACACACACACACACACACACACACACACACACACACACACACACACACACACACACACACAACACACACACACACACACACACACACACACACACACACACACACAGCTAGCTAGCGGTTAGCATTTAACTAGCGGTTAGCGCTTAGCTAGCGGTTAGCGCTTAGCTAGCGGTTAGCGCTTAGCTAGCGGATAGCATTTAACTAGCGGTTAGCGCGTAGCTAGTGGTTAGCGCGTAGCTAGCGGTTAGCACTTAGCTAGCGGATAGCATTTAACTAGCGGTTAGCGCGTAGCTAGCGGTTAGCACTTAGCTAGTGGTTAGCGCTTAGCTAGCGGTTAACATTTAACTAGCGGTTAGCGCGTAGCTAGCGGTTAGCATATAACTAGCGGTTTGCGCATAGCTAGCAGTTAGCACTTAGCTAGCGGTTAGCACTTAGCTAGCGGTTAGCATTTAACTAGCGGTTAGCGCGTAGCTAGCGGTTAGCATTTAACTAGCGGTTTGCGAGTAGCTAGCGGTTAGCACTTAGCTAGCGGTTAGCGCGTAGCTAGTGGTTAGCATTTAACTAGCGGTTAGCGCGTAGCTAGCGGTTAGCATTTAACTAGCGGTTAGCGCGTAGCTAGTGTTAGCGCGTAGCTAGTGGTTAGCACTTAGCTAGCGGTTAGCGCTTAGCTAGTGGTTAGCATTTAACTAGCGGTTAGCGCGTAGCTAGCGGTGTAGCATTTAACTCAGCGGTTTGCGCGTAGCCTAGCGGTTAGCATTTAACTAGCGGTTAGCACTTAGCTAGCGGATAGCATTTAACTAGCGGTTAGCACTTAGCTAGCGGTTAGCAGTGTCGGTAATGTATGGGCCAGAGTCAGGGGCCAGAGCAAGGCACAATCAAAATTTCTTTAGGAATTTTCTAGTTATTGTGCCTTGAACAAGGCACAATACTATTCTTCCTCGGGCTTATTATTCTTCCGTACGTTTTTCGGCGCGCTACTCTCCCAGAGCTTTTGTCGCACATACACCCAAAATACACCGAAACGTGCGGATCGGTGACGACATGTGTGCTATGACTTTTATAAGCGTTTCGCCAAACGGTTTTCCGATAAATCGCCAATAACCGGTCAAAAAAATCAATAGTTGTTAAGTATAGGAGAAAGATCAAACAAAAAGAACTACACTCTACACTTTAGAGTGTAGAAAGAGAGAAAATCTTTCGAAAAATAAATTTTGAAACTGCCCGTACGGCCACAACTTTCACTGTACAGAAATAATTTATAGATAGAAACGTAGGAATATCCGTTGGGGTTCCAGCGATACCACCGCTGAAGCTGTCCGACAAATAGTTAGCTAGCTTGTCAAATAGTTTTTGAGATAAACGCACTAATTCGCCCGCAACTCCCTCTCACGGTCCTATCCACTCCCATGTTAAATTTCGAGGAGAAATGTTGAAAAGTACCTCATTGAACCTCTTCTCTCTCAATCCGCCGAGGTCCCATTTTTTTAACTATACACGCTGAAAATTCGGCAGTCCTATGGTCAAGACGATGACGATGCCTCACGGGTCTATTCGGTTTTTCATTTCCGTCGTTCCTAGCCCACTATTTGAGGGGATTCATTTTGAATGTTTCTGTGTCTCTCAGGAGTTAGAGAGACAGAGAGAGCGCGCGCGCGCAGCTGGTGGGGACTTTCCTAATTGCCACGACATCAAAGCTTGGCTTTGATGTCAAAGCTTGGATTTGATGTCGTGCCAACCAGTGTTTCTTTGAAGTTAGAGACAGAGAGAGCGTGCAGCTGCTGTGGTCCCTGGCCGTTAACACACACACACACACACACGCACGCACGCACGCACGCACGCACGCACGCACGCACGCACGCACGCACGCACGCACGCACGCACGCACAGCACGCCCGCACGCACGCACGCACGCACGCACGCACGCACGCACACACACACACACACACACACACACACACACACACACACACACACACACACACACACACACAACCACATACACAATCACATACACACACACCACACACACACACACAACACACACACAGCTACACACAGCTAGCTAGCGGTTAGCATTTAACTAGCGGTTAGCGCTTAGCTAGCGGTTAGCGCTTAGCTAGCGGTTAGCGCTTAGCTAGCGGATAGCATTTAACTAGCGGTTAGCGCGTAGCTAGTGGTTAGCGCGTAGCTAGCGGTTAGCACTTAGCTAGCGGTTAGCGCTTAGCTAGCGGTTAACATTTAACTAGCGGTTAGCGCGTAGCTAGCAGTTAGCATTTAACTAGCGGTTTGCGCGTAGCTAGCGGTTAGCACTTAGCTAGCGGTTAGCGCTTAGCTAGTGGTTAGCATTTAACTAGCGGTTAGCGCGTAGCTAGCGGTTAGCACTTAGCTAGCGGTTTGCGCGTAGCTAGCGGTTAGCATTTAACTAGCGGTTAGCGCGTAGCTAGCGGTCAGCATTTAACTAGCGGTTAGTGCGTAGCTAGTGTTAGCGCGTAGCTAGCGGTTAGCACTTAGCTAGCGGTTAGCGCTTAGCTAGTGGTTAGCATTTAACTAGCGGTTAGCGTGTAGCTAGCGGTTAGCATTTAACTAGCGGTTAGCACTTAGCTAGCGGATAGCATTTAACTAGTGGTTAGCACTTAGCTAGCGGTTAGCAGTGTCGGTAATGTATGGGCCAGAGTCAGGGGCCAGAGCAAGGCACAATCAAAATTTCTTAAGGAATTTTCTAGTTATTGTGCCTTGAACAAGGCACAATACTATTCTAGCTCGGGCTTATTATTCTTCCGTACGTTTTTCGGCGCGCTACTCCTCCCAGAGCTTTTGTCGCACATACACCAAAATACACCGAAACGTGCGGATCGGTGACGACATGTGTGCTATGACTTTTATAAGCGTTTCGCCAAACGGTTTTCCGATAAATCGCCAATAACCGGTCAAAAAAATCAATAGTTGTTAAGTATAGGAGAAAGATCAAACAAAAAGAACTACACTCTACACTTTAAAGTGTAGAAAAGAGAGAAAATCTTTCGAAAAATAAATTTTTGAAACTGCCCGTACGGCCACAACTTTCACTGTACAGAAATAATTGAAACGTAGGAATATCCGTTGGGGTTCCAGCGATACCTCCGCTGAAGCTGTCCGACAAATAGTTTTTGAGATAAACGCAACTAGTTCGCCCGCAACTCCCTCTCACGGTCCCATCCACTCCCATGTTAAATTTCGAGGAGAAATGTTGAAAAGTACCTCATTGAACCTCTTCTCTCTCAATCCGCCGAGGTCCCATTTTTTAACTTTACATGCTGAAACTCGGCAGTCCTATGGTCAAGACGATGACGATGCTCACGGTCTTTTCGGTTTTCATTTCCGTCGTTCCTAGCCCACTATTTGAGGGGATTCATTTTGAATGTTTCTGTGTCTCTCAGGACTTAGAGAGACAGAGAGAGCGCGCGCGCGCGCAGCTGGTGGGGACTTTCCTAATTGCCACGACATCAAAGCTTGGCTTTGATGTCAAAGCTTGGCTTTGATGTCGTGCCAACCAGTGTTTCTTTGAAGT
>OLKM01004688.1:0-10000 GCA_900291075.1 Melanogrammus aeglefinus | reverse complement strand
TGCTATGACTTTTATAAGCGTTTCGCCAAACGGTTTTCCGATAAATCGCCAATAACCGGTCAAAAAAATCAATAGTTAAGTATAGGAGAAAGATCAAACAAAAAGAACTACACTCTACACTTTAGAGTGTAGAAAGAGAGAAAATCTTTCGAAAAATAAATTTTGAAACTGCCCGTACGGCCACAACTTTCACTGTACAGAAATAATTGAAACGTAGGAATATCCGTTGGGGTTCCAGCGATACCTCCGCTGAAGCTGTCCGACAAATAGTTTTTGAGATAAACGCACTAGTTCGCCCGCAACTCCCTCTCACGGTCCCATCCACTCCCATGTTAAATTTTCGAGGAGAGAAATGTTGAAAAGTACCTCATTTGAACCTCTTCTCTCTCAATCCGCCGAGGTTCCCATTTTTTAACTTTACATGCTGAAACTCGGCAGTCCTATGGTCAAGACGATGACGATGCTCACGGTCTTTTCGGTTTTCATTTCCGTCGTTCCTAGGCCCACTATTTGAGGGGATTCATTTTGAATGTTTCTGTGTGTCTCTCAGGACTTAGAGAGACAGAGAGAGCGCGCGCGCGCAGCTGGTGGGGACTTTCCTAATTGCCACGACATCAAAGCTTGGCTTTGATGTCAAAGCTTGGCTTTGATGTCGTGCCAACCAGTGTTTCTTTGAAGTTAGAGACAGAGAGAGCGTGCAGCTGCTGTGGGTGCCCTGTTCCGTTAACACAGCACACACACACACACACACACACACACACACACACACACACACACACACACACACACACACACACACACACACACACACACACACACACACACACACAACACACACACACACACACACACACACACACACACAAGGCACAATCAAAATTTCTTTAGGAATTTTCTAGTTATTGTGCCTTGAACAAGGCACAATACTTATTCTTCCTCAGGTCTTATTATTCTTCCGTAAGGCTTTTCGGCCCTACCACTAACTACTGCCATGGCTTTTTGTCGCACATACGACCAAAATGTGCACCAAGAAACGTGCGAATCGGTGACGACATGTGTGTATGACTTTTTATAAGCGTTTCGCCAAACGGTTTTCCGATATATATGTCCAATATACCGGTCAAAAAAATCAATAGTTAAGTATAGGAGAAATATATCAATTCAAAAAGAACTACACTCTACACTTTAGAGGGGAGAGAGAGAAATATCTTTCGAAAAATAAAATTTTTAAACTGCCGTACGGCCATACAACTTTCACTGTAACAGAAATAATTTATAGATAGAAACGTAGGAATATACCGTTGGGAGCTGTGCCTTCCAGCAGCTTTTCACCACCTATATACATATATACATATATATCAATTAATTGTATACATTATATTTCCTATAGAATGCCATTTAATATGGAAATACAACTGTCTGGGATGTATAATCTAAGATACCTAGATCACTGATTAACATGGAGACACTAGAATGATCAGCATTGAAAACGTGGGCTTCATCGTTGCTGTTTGGCTCAAGTATACTATCTGTAAACACGAGAACACCTGGAACAGAGTCACACTTGACACAATCCATCATAAGAGGAGGCTCAGTGTCTACTTGGATATCAGTTTTTTGTTTTTTTACACATCCGCTCAGAGGTTTATTGTATAATAGGAGGTTCATGAGTCATATTTCATTCTGTGCATTTCCTGTTTTGCCCTGTATGTATGAATGCACATAGAGGTGTTTTTCCTTATATGAGTCTCCCTCGAATAAAAACGAATGAAAACAACTTCATGATGTTTGAAATGTATTTTCCATGAGATTATCGTTACAATAGCTCATTTCACAATTATTTTTACCTTGGTGGAAAGACTTGAATCCTAGTGTGATGAAGTCCAGTCATTTCCACTCACCGACGACATAAAAGCTGTATAAAACGCACCACAAAATATCTCTGGCGGGTATCAAAATTGACTAAACAAACAGGGGCTGTTAAAAAAAACCCTCTCACTTCCCAACGTATTATAAGGGGGGGGGCTGAAAGAGCGAGAGGGGAAGGCTTTCTCTGGTGAAAACGAGAGATGGTGGCCATACTGAAAGTCTGGGAACAGAAGTGGCAGAGAGGTGCTTCGTGCTGGCGGGTATATCTTTCAGTGGCTCTTCGCTCAGCGCTGGTGAGCGTGGAAGCGCTTAGCTAGCGGTTGAGCGGCAGAGTGGAACGGACAGTTGCTGACTGCACAGACGGCCGGAGAAAAGGAGAGCACCGGCCACGAGGACAAGCTAATGCTATTGTGCTCCGGCACACAATGGCTCCGGCAAAATGACTGTAGAAGGCCATTAAACAAAGGAGACATTGCCGTTCATTCTCCCGCCCCCACCGCTCCCCACCCCCCCCACCCAATTAGATTCCTCTCCAGCCATTTTACATGACAAAACACATCCCGTTTGGGCTTATTTTAGCTGCCATACTGGCTCCTGCAGCGGCGTCAAGCCAATATGCTTAAAAATCTTGGTCTGTCTGTTACTCTGACAGAACCGATGACATGGATCCAAAAGGCAGCACTGTTCTTTATTCTATTACTCCCAAACAAATAGGTTGCACCCTGTCTGAAGCGCTTGGAATGGTCAACAAAGACCACAACACCAACACTGGGACTCGCTTGGTTTGGTACACTAGCAATTTTGGATATATTCAATATTCTCCATGCTAGTATGCAGCAAATATATAGCTTTAATCTTCATGATGATACACCAGTCTGGCTCGGGATTTCTGGGAATTTTCCAGCTTATATCTTCACCACCTGTTAATAGATATTTTTTTAAATAACTGGTGGACATTGCAACTCCTGTAATTGCCTCTCCCTAATAGGTACATCATAACACTCGCTGGATAATATTACTGGTCTTGCAGGCGTGGATGTTTTGAATATCATTATAAATAACTAATGCAACTCCAATGTATTCATTCCAGGCTTGATTTGTAAATGTAAATTAGGATGCAGCAGTTCAGTAGTCACGCCATCTTTTGAAATGAATGACATGAAATAATTTTATAGATAGAAACGTAGGAATATCCGTTGGGGTTCCAGCGATACCTCCGCTGAAGCTGTCCGACAAATAGTTTTTGAGATAAACGCACTAGTTCGCCCGCAACTCCCTCTCACGGTCCCATCCACTCCCATGTTAAATTTCGAGGAGAAATGTTGAAAAGTACCTCATTGAACCTCTTCTCTCTCAATCCGCCGAGGTCCCATTTTTTAACTTTACATGCTGAAACTCGGCAGTCCTATGGTCAAGACGATGACGATGCTCACGGTCTTTTTCGTGTTTTCATTTCCGTCGTTTCCTAGCCCACTATTTGAGGGGATTCATTTTGAATGTTTCTGTGTCTCTCAGGAGTTAGAGAGACAGAGAAGAGCGCGCGCGCGCAGCTGGTGGGGACTTCATTGATTGCCACGACATCAAAGCTTGGCTTTGATGTCGTGCCAACCAGTGTTTCTTTGAAGTTAGAGACAGAGAGAGCGTGCAGCTGCTGTGGTCCCTGGCCGTTAACACACACACACACGACTGCACACACCACACACACAGACACACACACACACACACCACACACACACACACACACACATACACACACACACACACACACACACACACACAACACCCACACACACCACACACACACACACACAGACACACACACACACAAGGCACAATCAAAATTTCTTTAGGAATTTTTCTAGTTATTGTGCCTTGAACAAGGCACAATTACTATTCATCCTCGGGCTTATTATTCTTCCGTACGTTTTTCGGCGCGCTACTCCTCCAGAGCTTTTTGTCGCACATTACACCAAAATACACCGAAACGTGCGGATGCGGTGACGACATGTGTGTGCTAATGACTTTTATTAAGCGTGTTTCGCCAAACGGGTTTCGGCCTGATAAATCGCAAATAACCGGTCAAAAAAATCAATAGTTGTATTAAGTATTAGGGAGAAAGAATCAAATTCGAAAAGCGACTACTTACACTCTACACTTTAGAGTGGTAGAAAGAGAGAAAATCTTTCGAAAACATAAACTTTTTGAAACTGCCCGCTTGTTGGGAAAATCAGTTCTGTCTAGCTCTAACCTGGACCAGAGAAAATTGAGACGGAAGAGGCTGATAAATTCTATCAGCACAGGGCCTTCGGATTTCATTAAGTGGAATAGATAGTTAAAAAAAGTGGGTACAGGTATCAAGCGTGAGCAGATTGAATATTTTCTAAGTCGCCTAACAGCGCTGAGGTCGTCTGGAAGCTTCGCCTCCTTGCGACAGTTCTGCATTCAGAAGCAGCCCGAGCAGACATTGATCTGTGTGGTATGGTACCTTATTGCTTGTGTTTCTCCCTCCTAAAAACGAGCGGGTGTTGTTCTGCATGCTGTGCTTAAGGTAGGGTGTTAATGTTGTGTGTTCTCTGAGCGCACCTCTTGACCTAGTGTGGCTCTGGTTGGGTGCATACGAGTTTATGAGATTGGCTCCAGGTTTCTTTCTGATCAGTGTGCGAGGGGTTCTGTCAGTGGTGTTATGCTCTACTCTCCTCGGGATTATTTGTGGGTGCTATCGTTATCAGTTAGGGCTGGCACCAGTGGTTCGCATAATAGTTGTGATGATAGGCTTACTTCTGCTCTCGAGCGTACTGCTCTGGAACAGAACTACTCCCTTTCTCTACGCTTCCGGCCCTCCCTCTCTCTCGTACATGTGGTGATGAAGATTCGGATCTCTTCATGGTCTCCTCTGTCCACACCTTGCATCTCTAAGAAATGTGTCATAGTGCTACATGTAAGACGGACTGGCTCCTAGTGTCCGTGTGGGCTCTGGCCTTTACAGTCTGCGAAGTATGGCGCTCCGGTCTACTTCCTGCGTGGCGTTCTTCTTATAGTATAGCTCATCCGGTATTCCATACAATTGGTGCGTCGTGATATATCCTCGTGCGTGTGGGGGTGTGTTCTCGCATTGTCTCTGATGGCGTACGCGGTATGGCTGAAGTTGTGTTTGCGCCTCGTCTACCGACTTACCTCTCACATCGCCGTCCGTACGTTCTCGTACTGGCTAATCGCTCTTATTGAGACTCCTCTTGGAGAGCGCATTGCAATGTGGTCCGGTTACATGGCCCAGTCTCGTGGTTATGTTATATGTTTTCAGGGTGTAGTTGTCGTTGTCTTTGAACTCACGCACAGTGCTTGTCGTGTGTGTCTTCTCGTGCAGCGCCAATCCACCGTTTAGTATTGTGTGACGTCCTGTCGTCGCCTACAGTTTCTCGCATGCCGCCTGGTGTTCGGGTCCTTGACCTCTTGGGTGAGGTGTGCTCGAGGTCTACTCATGTGTCTTTGGCTCAGTATAAGGGTTAACGGCTGGTGATGTGGCGTGACTTGTGTGGTGCATTTCTATTCATGTGTTCATGCTCATTAGAATTGTTTTTCATCATATCCCCCTCAAGTCGGCCGCCAGGCGGACTTCAGCTTACTCGGGATAGGAAGGGCTGCGGACCTCAGGCCATACGCGGAGCAACGTGACACAAGTCCAAACACCAGAAAGGTGACAAACCATTGAATACCAAAAAATACCGTGAACACTGAGCACGGGATATTTAACATTTCGCTCGCTGGCCGGGTGTATGGGAACCACGTGGAGAGAAGAAACTCAACCCATGTTTCGGACATTGAGTTATGCCCATTATCACACCCTGCCTAGCGGACGTGGGCATCCAACCCCCGGCCACAGAAGGCGGGAGTACTTCCCGGTGACAAGATTACACAAAATATTTGTGAATGTGCAAAGCTAACACTATACAGAGCAAAGCAAATAAGGGACATACACAAGAGCATTCATCAAAACTCTAAACAAAAAATGCCTAAACAAACGCACAAAACAAACAACGCAACAACATGAAAACAAAAAAGCCGCAGTCAACCCTAAAAAACACCTCAAAAAGCAAACTTGCATCTGAAATAGACAAAAAAACCAACTATATATGAGCGGCGGTGGAGTCAGTCGCCTTAAGCGCCCCGCCAGGGAGGCACATGGGAGTTATGGGCGCGTACCACCCCCATACTAAGTTTTCGACCCTTTTATTCAATGGCCCAGGCAGGGCGCTATCCCGGTGAAACCACTGTCAAGCATATGCAGGGGTCGAACCACACAACCATAAAACAACAGTACACAATTGGGAAAAATTTAAACACATTAAAAAAAAACAACCTACTGACCTAATATTAACGCCCCAAAGAACCTCAAAAGCAAAACTGTCATTGAAATAGACAACAATCTAATTATATATATGAGCGGCGGTGGAAATCAGTTTACTACCCTGCCAGGGAGGTCACATGGAGTTATTGGGCCGGACCACCCCCAGGGTACTAGTTTTCGACCCTTTTATTCAACGTCCGGCAGGGCGCTATCCCGGGCGAACATTAAGCAAGTGCAGCGGGGACACCACCAACGGAAATTCAACTCATAACAACATCATCAGTTACCGGTTGTGTGGTGAAAGTGGCGCGGTGCAGGATAAAAAACAAATCACCAAACAATTTTTTTTAAAAAAGGCACAAGTGTTAGATATCAGAGAGCGGCTAAAACATGAATGAGGCGTATAAAAGCCAAATACAAGCCAGGGGCGCCTCTCCAAGCCATTTAGGGAACGGGCCGGGCCCCCCACGGTACGAACGGGAGATCCAGGTTCCGAGGCGTGGGCTCTGTCAGCGGGAGGAGCGGCCATGTCGTGGACGGGCGGGGATGCTCTAAAATGGGGCCACCCTCCTGGAGACGGTTACAGTAGCACATCAACGCAGTCAGTGCGTGGGTTGTGGCACAGTGCCCGCGGGGAGCAGTAGAGACGGAAAACAGGAATGGACGGGTGTCGCTCAGTCACCGGTGCTCGCTCTGCTGCAACACATGTTATACAAGATGTCCTCTCGAACAATGCTCATCGTTCACACTGGGTGTAGTCGATGATCCTATCGCACACCTGGTAGTGCCACACTCGCCGGTGTGTGGTCCGGAAGCATCGCACGATCAGCGTTTCCTCCCAAGCGAATGAGGCCTGTGAGGGTCAGATCCCTGGAGTGCTCCTCGTCCAGAAGGGGCGCTTGAGTCGGAGTGTTACGTCACAATCCGAATTGGGGTGCAGCGCTATGGCGAGCGTACGAATCGTGCGCGCTCAATGGCGTTGCCAACCTATACTCGAGGTCGCCAGCGTGCAGTGGTAAGTGTAGTGCGTGATTCATAATGGCATAAAGCTTCCGTGTGCACTGACTGGTCCCTCCCTGTAGTCGCGTCGTGTAAGCCTGGTCAGGCAGTCCCAGTAGCGGGCATGAGGGGGCCTGGCTCGGAGTAGGAGGGGCTGGTCTCTCTTCTGGAGGGCCGTGGTGATTGAGGCTCAGTTGATGCAGAGTGCACGGGCGCACGGGATGCAGCAGCACCCGCAGCAGACCAGAATCCCGGGCCAAAGCAGCCAGCGGATGACAACGGCTCAGGCCAAGCCGTAGATAGGCCCTTCCCATATTTCCCAACACGTCAGACATCCATTTCTCCAGCGGTGCTTATCGATTCCAGGTCTCCGCCATCTGGAGGGAGAAGCGCGGAGGGCCGCTAGGGCCGCTTGTCACGCGACCCATAGGGGCCGTGTTGTTTCGGGGATGAAGGTGCAGCACTGAGTCCCCGAAACAGTGAACAGACCCCCCCTTCGCTTCGGCAAGCAGGCATGTCTTAGCGCCATGCGTTCTGATATGCCATCAGAGAGGTGCCGCCAGTTGTGATGCTTAGCCTTCTACCGGCGTCGCGTGTTAGTTGGGATAGGCGCCTGGACGTTACTGGTGAATTGTAATTAATGCGATCTACGTTTTTGTTGGGTGGTTAATGGGAAACATGGACCGAGACGAGATGAGGGGATATTCTCGAACCCGCCGCTATCTTGATCCGCTAACTTGACTCGCTCGGTACGCCGCGGCGTGGGTTACGCCTCATGTTGTCCACATACGTGGGTTGTGTTCTTGGTTAGGTCAAAATGGTCTGTCATCGCGGTGGCAGCGGCGGGGCCACGGCGAGGTGGGCTCGGCTGCCCGGCGGCCAGGCAAGAGTCGGTGATAGGCCGCTTGGCGGGCATGATTAGGCGCCGTACTATAATGCAGGTGCCGGACCAATGGGCCGGGAGTCGTAATCTAAGGTGTACATGTCACAGGACCAGAATAGTCTTTTGGCGCCCTTACGCCAGGGTCTTTGTCATGTTGGGCCAAAGAGTGAACGTTTCGTGACTCGGCAGGTGGCACCACGACGGTCCCGTACCGCCCCAAGCGACCAGCGGCTCGCAAGACCGCTGGGATGCACGAGTGTGGTCGCCTCACCAGGCAGTTACCGGCGAGATAGCAGTCGTTTAAGGCCCGGGGAAACAGAAGCGCTCAAGGACGCCACACCCGGCAGGATCGTCGTCATAACAGAGCCAACATGCAGTGGAAACCAACGGGGTCGTCTGTTTGAAAATGAACCGTTACTGGGGACGAAACGAGGTGTGGGCCGCGCTGAAGGCACAGGCCTACGCAGTCGGACAGCCCCAGGAACCTGACCGTAGCGGCTATTCCAGCTAAGCCACGCGATTAAGCGCAGGTGTAGCCTGGCCGCCTTGAGGCGATGGAGTCGTGGGCTGAAAGAGCCTGTTCCCGTGGAATCCAATTGGAAGACGAGACTGGGCCGTCGGCGAAGATGCAATGGGTCGAATCGGGCGTATAGGAGCGAAAGCCGGGCGCGTGGCACGCTACGGGGCGGTACGGTTTGCGGGCATAGGGGTGCTGAGTTGAAGTCATTTTTTTAGCAAGGGCCGTCGTGTCCTTACCGGCCTGCAGCACCCCGAACACAGATAAAACCAGCGTCCGTGACTTACCCCGCACCCCGAGATGACCCCAACGCGGCTGAGCCCACCCTCGGTACGGCCTGGTAGCGGTAATGTTCTGTGAGGGTAAGGGTGACCCTGCCGTTGGCCATGATGAGGGAGGCCTGCCGCTTGCAGTGCGGCCTGCAGCTCGTCTGTGGCCACCCGGAGAGCGGGGTTGGTCACATAGTTACAGTCCGGCCGCCCCCGTCAGCCCACAGTACATTTCGCTCCAAAGTAACACACCACCGCCGCCGGCCCGTCTACCGTGCGGGCCTTGCAACCATCACCCGTCTGGCCCTGGCTCGGGGCCATCGCAGTAGGTACAGCAATCGCTACGCCCCCAGCCACCGCGGGTTTTGCCTTCCCGCACGGTCGGATGATGTCACAGTAGGACGGAAGAGTAGGTGGCGCTTGACCGTATAATAGGTCAGATAAGCCATCCGTATTTGTCGAGGCAGGGGTCGTCTGGAGACTTGACGGCCGTTTGGAGCATGACCGTGCCTTCTCTGCGGCGTTCAGCAGGATGCTGGGTGTGGGATGTCCGGGCTGAGGACGCGTTGTTGTCGCCGTCGGAGGTTTCAGTCGGGTGAGAGTGCCTGTGTCTCGCGTGTGAGCCCAGAGTAGGAGACAAGGCCCATACAGGACCAGGGAACCTAGGAGGGGCCAGGTTAGCCCTACCATGCCGATGATGTAGTGTCACGCGGGCCCGGGCTTTGTTTGTTCGCCATGGGCCCCGTCGGTCTCATGGTGTATGTCGGAGTGAGTCGCGCTGCACGAGTCCTTGCGCTGCGTTGAGAGACGCGGTTTGTTGGGGTCAGGCTTGCTGCCTTGCGGGGTGGCCGGGTGGTCGGCCCTCCTCCCCCTTTGGCCGGGGGGGCAGGTCTCCTTTTGAGGGATAACAAGGTACAACACTTGTCATCCTTAATATCCCACATTTTCCCCTCCTTGCTCTGCCCCAATAGCACCTATCTTTATCTTATATTAGTCCCTTGCACCTTATTCCGTGGAAAAATGACAAACCGTTGCTGATTTTTAAATATATATAATTTATTCCCCAATCAACATTTTTCTTATAGTGGTGACACCAGGAAATAGGGCTGATTTTCAAA
>OLKM01004687.1:0-20619 GCA_900291075.1 Melanogrammus aeglefinus | reverse complement strand
ATTTTGTCGACTATTATCAAAGTAAGACTTTTATCTTTGAAGAGCACATTACCAACGAGCACACTAGCAAATAGAGGACGCCGGACGGAAACAGATATTGAGTGGTAATTCGTCTTGCTTAAGAGTAAGAACAAAAACGAATTAGAAATTTGATTTTCGTTTGTGTTTTGGACAAAACGAAAAACGAAAAAACGGCTTGTTTTATTTGTTTCTGCTTGTGTCAATTAGTCCCAGAAACAGAGTACTAAACTACCTTGCATCGACGGTGGCATAGCCGGCTTTTATATGACGTTGTCAACATTTAAATGTAGTGGGGAAGGGAAAACAGATGTGAAACGTGACAGGTGTTTCAGATGCACACATGGTCTCAGTTCCCGGCATTCATTCCATGATTTGAATTGCATTTTTGAATCATTGAGTAGTCATCATTAAAGCAAGGCAGAGCCACATTCATTACGAGAGCCAGGCTAGGAATTGTATAGCTACAATAATCATATTGCAAAACCATTAAAAAGACATACCAGTTGTTTTTTTAGGTCCACATCAGATATAAGCCGCCTCTCCAGCTCGTCCAGGTCCTCGGCATTGCTCAATGGCATGTTGGTGTCTTCCACAAGGCCGAGATCTGCCACACACCACCACCTAGTCTCTGTATCATGGCTGTGTTGACCGCCACCTGCTGCTTCACCTCCTTCAGCTCCTCCTCAATTGTGCGGAGGTGCTGCAGAACAAGTCTGTAAAAATCTATGAATAAAAAAATATATATTAGAATTGGTATGACACAAAAAGTGTGTGTAATGTAAAGAAGTTGACACTGAAATTGCCTGACTTAATCAGGGATGAATGTCCTTCCCACATAATGAGGCCTTCATGGCTTGTTTCTCCCTTAATATTGGCGCCAGATTAATGAAAATGCAGTTCTACCTTGCTGGGGTGGTACTGGCAGAGATGCTTGGGCGAAGTTGACGGAGGAGTGGTTGCGGCTGACTGTTAACTCTGATTGCAACAGAATTGGGGAAATGAAAAGCAAAACTTAGGCATGATTTACTGCATGGACAGGGTTCATACCAACAAGTTGCTGCTAAAATTTGTCCCTTTTTACTACCATCAAGATGTTTTATACTACCAAAGCAAAAGGTGGAGAGTAAGGTAATGCAATACCTTTCCAAAACACAAACACATTTAAGTACACCTCATTCCACAATGAACAAAGCAGCTGGCATTTGGAGAGGGAGAGGGGTGTGGACTGTCAACTTTTGTGCACCTGTATTATGTATGTTACCGCATGGTGTCTGAGGCAAGAGCGTGGTGCTACTGGCAGAGCAGTAACGGTGGTCAACTCTGTGGAACAGATTG
This sequence comes from Melanogrammus aeglefinus, assembly GCA_900291075.1. NCBI lineage: Eukaryota > Metazoa > Chordata > Actinopteri > Gadiformes > Gadidae > Melanogrammus > Melanogrammus aeglefinus. The sequence continues at coordinate 19,263 of OLKM01004687.1, read as the reverse complement.
GAAAAGTAAAAGCGTGTTAAGTTACACTTAACTGGCACTTTTAAAGCAACTTATAAAATGAACAAAGCAATGCTATGCAGAGGGCATGGTGGCAAATGTGTGTGCACAAAAAGTCAAAGAGACCATGATAGAGAGAGGAGATAGAGACCATGACAAAGCATAAATATAAAGAAAATGGAATTTCTTTTCAGAGAGATCACTAACCTGAATTTGGAATAGTTTTTTTTTTGCTGGTGCTCTTGGGATTTTTGGAGGCGGGGGGAGATTCCGATTGTCATCGTCTTCACTGGAGTAGTCGGGCAGAAAATTTCTATTTGGCCTTGAGATGAAACAGTACAAAAAGTTAGGAGTATTATCATTTGTGAATTGATGATTAGTTATAAATGCCATAATGTTACACATGTTAACACATACTCCGCCTTTCTATAAATAACCAACCGAATAAGAAGTATTATTATTATTTAAAAAAGACATCCGTGTGGTACCAGATTTTCTTCCCTTTTAATATAATATTGCAGCATCATTGTGAAAAATTATTGACTGATCTTACGCTTTCTCTTTTCTTTCACCATCATCATCGGGTTGGTTATCCAATGACTCTCCTGTTGTTTGCTTCATATTAAACAATTGTGGGCCTTTTCATACGCTTCTATATCAAACAACAAAATCAAACAAACAACATTCCAATAGTTAACCTGAAACATTTTCTCCCAAAGCAAAACACTACATTATGATGTTTAAATATACACAAATCCTACCTTTAACTTTAAGTATGACCACTGGATACAAGGTCCATGTCTGGGGGTCAGGGGATTCATTTGCTAAGGCAGCCTTCTTGACTTTTTCTTGGGGATTGTGTTAAAGTGGCCCAGTTAGCATTTATTATTGGACGCAATCCATGTGTTGGGAACAGTAAAAATGAACCCCTCCTTGGGGAAGGACACAACTAAATACATTTCATTCAAAAATAAATAAAATAAAATATATAAAAGTATATTTTCTTGTATGATGTATCTTGTATGTCTGTTGAAGGGAGAAATAGTGACATGTTAATGCTCAATACCTATATAATAATATAATAAACCCAATGCTACAGCACTGATCCACATGCAGTTGAACTTTAGTTGCAATACAGAATGATATCTACTATAATTTCTAAAACATTCAATCCATTCATCAGATTTAGGATATGGGCAGATACAACATATCAGCTGTTAAAACTGAAAAAACCTGTGACACTTACGCAAACATACAAAAACAGCAGTCTACTGGTCTCCATGGGTAGCCCAGCAACACCATCCTTAATTGGAGGCAGGACTATTCCTCTTTATGTGGCGAGCCGGTAGAGATGTGGTGAAGTTGGGGTGCATCAGGGCAGGATAGATGATAGATGCCAAACTTCAGAGGATTTTCAAAGGGACAGTGCGCGAAGGAGGTTGCAGAGCTTTGTGAATGCCCTAAACATATGTGGACGTCTGCCTTCGAGTTGTCAAACTCCGATGTTGTCCAATTACCACTATCCTTCTCCAGCTGAGCTCCACAACAACGGTCACTGGCGGAAACTTGCTGATGACGGCCCCGCTGGAACAGAATTTTTTTGAACTGCTTGATTACAGTAATGTGAGGTGGTACAGGGCCACTGAAATGCTCGATGGATTCTTTAAGACTGCGACGTCACACTAGCTTAAGACAACTCGCTTGGACTTAAAGCTCTGCTTCATACAAGCGGCGTGATGACCTGTTTACGGCCTTGTTCTGGCTTTCTGATCATCGTGTTTTTAGTTGCCAAGGAACGTTCTCAAATGGGGAAGCGATGAATTACGTTGTCTAACACTGCCAATTACTTCTCTTGTTTGATTGGCGACTAAGGCTGAACTAATGCATGCATGTTGTACCCAACGTACTCCCTACCATAGACTTCGCTGCAGTGCTTTAGAAATGCCAAGAGTAGGGTGTGGGCATAGTCTGCCTTATCTCCCACTAAGGTGACACTAAGTAAGATGGTCATGGCCACAGACAGCAACATAAAGTTGTCATAAAATTGGTCGTCGGGCACTTCTTACCCATTTAAGATGCTGGACCCTAGTTATATGTCAGGAATGAGCGAAAGCTCAGTAGTAGCTTCCATCTCTCAAATTCGGACAGAGGTCGGGGCTTACGGTTGAACTCGCTTGGAAGATGGGAACGATACCGCAAGAGTTCAGTTGACACCTCTTTTACAGCAGGTGTACCTATGCGAGTGTGTAATGGTTTTTTCATCCAGAAGTACAACAGTTTCCGCACTACCCCTAAGGCAAACACATTGCATGTTAGTCAGTAGCGGAAACTGTGTGACCATTCCTACGGACAGAAGGCTGAATGGAACTAAATTCCAGTGGAAAATGACTTGCATCATTCATTTTTAAATTCCTCCCAAATTATCACTGTCTAGTCGAGCAAGGCCTGCCGATCAAATTGTGGAAAATGTCATTTCCTACCCTGAATAGGTTACTCCCCTTTTTAGTGGCCATTTGTACAGCAAAAAAAAATCCTGTGTGACCCTTTGAACTTTTACAAACGCAGTGTGCAGGTGCATCACAAACTACTTCAGACAGGGCGACTTGAAACAGAGCACCTTTGGTACAGAAACAACCATCTCTCTCCAGAAGACGTACGTCGACAACAAAGTGCTGTCAGAAAGTCAAGGGTTGTCGGTTGTTGATTTCCAAAAGTAAAATTCCTATAACAAAAGGGATCCTTATTATGGTTATGTACCTGATTTTTGAAACACTCAATTAGTCCTAAAATTGGCCAGAACTGGGCATTTGAACTTTTGTAGAGGGGCAGGCCATCAATGTTCACTTGTATTGTTAAAGGCAAAGGATTGTTGTTTTTGGAAAGATGAGACGAAATGGCGTCATTAAAACCGAAATGAGAGTAAGTACCACCTCAAACACTTTTAACATCATGAGTGGTTTTTGTTTTCAGTAATGTTCTTGGGTCTTTTGGCAACCCATGAAATTTGCCAGACAGAATGGATAGTAGATCCCCTAACGCAGCATGGCTGATCCTTCTCCTAACTGCCCACTGTGCTAACTGACTTTGTGTGTCGTCGCTGTCATGATGATGATCATCATTATCATCATTAACTCTGTCCTGCTCACACACTGTTGTCCTGCTTTGTCCTGGTAGGACATAGTCCCCACTACCCTCAGTCACTTCATATACCCCTTCCCCCCCACACTTTGCTGAAGAGGAAGCGAGGCTCTGTAAATCCATTTCCACCCCTCTAGCTATTCTTCTACGTTTGCTCCACTAACTGGACATTGTGCCACGAGTGTTGCCTATTAAATTAAATTCCTAAATTGCCTTACAGTGTATGCCTACAGACTGTTGTTGGTCACCTATAAAGAGAGAGAGAAAAAACACATCACTATCTGTTCTTCACAAGAGACAGCTGCATCAACACACACACACACACACACACACACACACACACACACACACACACACACACACACACACACACACACACACACACACCACACACACACACACACAAAAACAGAAACGTGTTTGGCTAGCACTATGGGTATGATAACAGCCAAGGCTTGTTCGAGAGAGGGTGGCCCTAGCAGAATTGGTGAAACTAAAACGGAGCTGTAATTAACCATTTTTTGGTGACAGGACCTGTGTTAAACCTCATACGCCATCCATAAACCCCAGTAGTCTTAATTTCGAAAAAGTCATACTGTGATTTGTCTTTGCCCATCAACCCACGACATCTAACCCTGCGTTCACACCAAAAGATGCAAAAAAGGTTGACGCGCGTCACGATTCCCATTCAAGTGAATGTGAGAGACGCGTTGCGGCTTTGCTTGCCGCAGCATTTCTGCGAGAGAACCGGCAGCAAAATTTGATGGCGGCGCAGTCAAAATTCTGATTGCAGCGCGGTCATGCCCGTGCCGGGCGCTGGGCTGCGGTTCACGTTTGGCGGCTTCGCTCAGAATGCTGCTCGAGTTGAAATATTTTCAACTTTCGGCAACAAACGCGTTTATGCAGCCAATGCAGCGCTTCAACAGCGTTTGCCACGAGTCGGTGCCCACTTGAGTGACAGCGGTGTAACAGCCACATCAGTGTTACACCTTGGATGACCTAGAGTTCCACGTACCTGATCCAGATCAAAGCGCTAAAATGGGAGGAGCAAGGATCTTATAATTGCCGTCTCCGCGATAACGCGGTGATCTTTGACACAACCATTGGCTTTTACCTAAGGACCGGACGGTCAAGGCCCAAGGGCTTGGCTGAGAGTGAGCGGCAGAGGTCGGGCTACACCTGGTAAAGGGCTTTTTGAATTTTACTTTTACTTTAAAGTACCTTTATTCCAGCTAATCAACTTGGACCGAAGCTACTTAGTGAGCAGTTAGCAGTTCAACAGCTCATTTTCGAATTACACACCACAGCGTAGGCTTTTTCTGTCAGAGAGAATTGCCGACGAAAGATGGAAGCGTCCTGGAGGGACACATTACCTCCAGGGTGAAACGCAGGGAGGAGGCAGGAAAGAGGAGTGGCCGTCAGCAGCAAGGCCTGTTGAATAAATGGAAGTGTTACTCTGCAATCCTGTCTTTCCTCTGGCCATTTGTTACTCCGAGCGCAGACCAGTCAGCCATATGGATGCATGGGGGTCGAGGTAGACAGGATTGTCAGGGAGTACCCAGTCGAGGACCACGGTTCAGAGCAGCAGCAGGGACAGCGTGTGGACCTAGAGAGTGCGTCGGATAGCGAAGACACACATGCACGCCCATACACAGCATGATTTGTTCTAGTAGATTGGATAACTACCGTCTTGTCACGCTCAGATCATTAGGAGCGGCAGCTGCTGCGTGCCTCTGTTGAAACCCAGTCCACCACCACCACCAACTGCTGCTGTCACCACTCCCTCCTATTGCCCCTTGGTATGGGTCATTTAACATGAGATAAATTACATTTATTTTATGCTACACTTCGTTTTATGTGGTCATAAAGGGTTCCCTATGCATGAAATGGTATGTGATATGAGTATGACTAGTTTATTGAACTCATAGCCTTTCATGTTGACTGTATTTTTGTCTGTTACCTGACCCAAAATGGTTGTTTCCATTTCAAACAGTGTGAGGACACAAACCGAAAAAGGGAGACGGAGATCGAGACCTTACTCCTGGAGGTGCTGAGGAAGCAGAACGCAACCTGTGCCTCCACCTGTCCTCTCAGAGGATGAGCACTTTTTAAAAGCAATACTTCCTTCCCTGCAACGATTGCCACCCAAAGCAAAGGAACAAATTAAATTCCAAATTTATACATTATTGCACGAGGCAAACTGTATTCATAATCCAGTAGAGTTTAATTTGATCTATCAATTTGGACCAGTCGATGACTAAGTTCTGGGGTGACAATCGTTGCAGGGAATGATCCATGCCCATTTTGTTTTGTTTTTTTGTTCACACACACACACACACACACACACCACACACACACACACACACACACACCACACACAACACACACACACACACACACACACACACACACACACACACACACACACTACACCCAATATAAAAAAAATTTATTACCAAAAATGTGTCTTCATATTCTTTATTGAATGGCCATTTATGTTGCTTGAGGGAAATGTTGCAAATTATTTTGTGCCACAGATTTTGGGGTCCAAGCAACTTTGTTTAAGGTATTTTTGTCAGTTATGTTGTGCCCTGCTCGTTGAAGAGCACAACCAAGAACGGGAGGTCCACGCAGCAACAGTTAAATGAACGTTTCATTTATTTAGTAACTCGAAAAAACCCACAAATCAGCATTCTGTAGTGTAGAGTTGTGTTTACAGTTAAACTAAACTATGAGTATGCTAAAGGGCTACAATAACAACCCCAAACAAAACCCAGTTGGGTGCCAGGCAGCACCAGCCTTCCAGGTGGGAGAGCGAGAGCGCCATGTTGGATTCCCCCCATCTTCTGCTTCTTCGGCTTCCTGCAGGTGAGTTCAATCCCTCAATGAGGTGGCCAGCCAATCAGCTTCCCTGGAAGAAGAACAGAGGCCAGCAGAAGGGAAGCAAGACGGCTCAGGACTGTCACAGTTACCTGATTGCAAAATATAAACTACCTTTAACATTAACAAACTTAGGAGGAGACATTCTTCATTAAGTCAGAAGATCACTGTCTATAAAGTAATTTCAGGAAGTTTGCTCAATAGTAATGTGTGGGTGGCTCTTAAAAGAGCCGTTTTGGGTGTGCTGGTGCGCTACACGTTGTCTTGCCATGGGACGGTTCCCTCAGCAGAGAAGTAGGACTTGAAGGCCTCCCGAATCCTGATGGCTTCCCTCACTGAGTTGTTGGCAGCAACTCTCCGTAGACCTGGCAGTGGGTCCACCTCGCCAACTGGGATGTTCCCCCTCAATGCACTTGGAGGGGTGGTCCTCCGCATGAAGTTGTGGAGAACACAGGTAGCCTTCACACACTTCTCTGCAACTTCAACGTTGACCTCGAAGGCACGCCTGTAGACCCTCCACTGGGAAGAAAGGATCCCAAAGGCATTCTCCACAACCATCCGAGCTCGGGACAGACGGTAATTGAAAACCCGGCACTCTCTTGCCAGGTTGCGACCAGGGAATGGCCTCATGAGGTTTTTCCGAAGTGGAAAAGCCTCATCAGCCACAAAGGCATGCGGCTGTGGTCCTCGATGGTCAGCTCCTGGTAGTGGCAGGTCGGCAGGCAGTTGGAGGGTGCCAGACTGAAGAGCTGCACCAAAAGCAGAGTTGGCCAGAATCCCACCATCGCTGGTTCTTCCGTACCCCCCGACATCAATCACCCGGAAACAATATTCCACGTCTACAACCGCCAAGAGAACAAGAGAGAAAGTTCCCTTGTAATTGTAGAACTGGGATCCTGAGTGAACAGGGGCTTTAATGACCACATGCTTCCCATCCAATGCTCCACAGCAAAGAGGAAAATTCCACCGCTCCTCAAACCTCCCTGCAATGGACCTCCACTCATCTGTGCTGGGCACAGCCATGAACTCCTCCACCAGAGAGTCCCAGATTGCAGTGGCAACATCAGGGACAATGCTGGAGACAGTGGAGATCCCAACACGGAAACTATTTGCGATGGTCCTGTAGGAGTCCCCAGTGGCTAGGTATCTGCAGAATAAAAAAAAAAGTGTTGTAGTGAAGATAGTATAGGTATCATACATTTACAATATTTTTTCCCCATTTATTTGTAATTTTTTTTTTTTACAAAGGCAGGAGTCATATTTGATCAACATAATGGATCTATTTATTGTATTTGACTACATACTATATACTATTGTCGGCAGAGGATACTAATAATGGGTGGTGTCTACCATGGAAACGCCTGCTTGGGTGAACCTGAAAGTAAAATATGTTTATGTTTCGATTTTTGAGAGACACAAATTATGAAACCACTCACCGGAGACAGATGGACAGGCGCTCCGAAGCTGAGATGGAGCGCCTGTAGTTGGTGTCCAACCGAGAGATTCCTTAGCACCGATCCTAGCTAGCAGGTCATCAAACTGGGCCGGAGTCAGCCTCAAATAGCGCTGGAAGCGTTCGTCATCCAGACTGTCAAGTTATTATGGGGTTTACTTTGTCCAGCTTCTGCCCAAACTTGAAAATGGCCTGGCTAACCATGAAGAAAGCAATGGGACAACTCTTTTTCCTTTTCTCACTTTTATTTTCTTGTGGCAGGAATTATTAGGTTGAAAACCTTCAAACACAAACAGAAATGCACAACCATCATTACGTTCAACAAACAAATCTCTTAAATGGTTTAGTCATATTTTAACATAATCAATTCCCAATTCATAATTGTTATTAACTTTAACTCAAGTGTTTTAATCTTTACAATATATGACTACCATGTACCTCCAGTTTATCCAGTTTAACATTTCAACACAATATAATTTTGGTTCATCCATACCAGTAACCTTTCATGGTTTGACCCAAGCTGGATAGTTCTTTCTCCTCTGTTGTCTGAATCCCCACTGAGTGCAGAGTGAGTGATCTGATCCTGCTGAAAAAGCTGCAGGCAGGTGATCTCAGTCAGCTAATCAGCTGGAGTTGGTTTTGGGGATTTTCCTCTACTTACTAGGGAGTCAATACACTACCCCACTTGTCCTCCGGGTGTCATGATTTCTTTTGACTTTAGCTTACTTGACTTTTGACTCAACACCTCCCACTTGAGCTCCTGGTTCTTGAACCCAAGGAGCTCACAGCAATCTAGTCCAAGTTCTGGTGTTGGAAGGGCTATCCTGATGTTTTTAGAGTGGAAATCTGTTCCTGCTCTTCTACAGGAAGCAACACGATTATCCGCCTGACGTCTCTGTGAAGAACCGTCGCAGGGATATGGGTTGACTGTTTCATCTTTACTTTGCCCACCTTTTTGCTGAGTTTCACGGAGGAGACTGGATAGCTTGGGAATGTTCTGATATTTACATCCCTCACAACTCCCTTTTTGTCAGTGTTGACACTGACAACCTTGGCAAGCCTATACTGGCTTCTTAAGGCATTCTGGTCCGCTACCCAGACGATGTCTCCAACGGCAACATTTCGTTCCCTCGTGTGCCACTTACTCCTGACAAACAAGTTGGGTCCAGCCAACTGACTCCACTTTTTCCAGAACTTGTTAACTTCTGCCTGGATCACTTTTAGTCGGTTGTAGGAGTAGCCTTCAAATTCGAAGCTCCCTGGGTCTCCTCTGGGTCCAGCCCTACCAAGCAGTAGAGAGTTCGGGCTGATGTACTCCACGCAGTCCTCTCGACTCTGAGTCCTGGCATCTATTGGCCTTTCATTAGCCAGGTTCGCTGCCATGTAAAGGAATGTTTGAAACTCTCCCCATGTGAAGAGTCCATCTCCTCCCAGGTTACTCAGGGCCCTTTTCACGATCTGAACAGCTGCTTCAGCAGCTCCATTTCTGTGAGGCGAGTCTGCTGGATGGATCTTCCAGCTCCAGTCTGTTCCATGTTTGGCGGCCTCATTCTCTAGATCCGCCTTCTCCAACTGGTCCAGAAACAGGTAAAGTTTCTTTAGGGCAGGCTTGGCTCCCACAAAGTTTTTCCCCGGGTCCGACCACAACTTCCTTGGATGCCCTCTCAAGGCTGTGAATCTTTGGTAGGCCAGTAAAAACCCTTCAGTTGACTGGTCACCAACGACATCTGAGTGTATAGCCCTCGAAGCCATACAGCAGAAGACGATGCCCAATATTGTTTTAGAACAAGCTTTTATTTCATCCAGCATATACACAGCACACATGTGCTGAAGCAAAGTTACGGAACACTGGTAGAGTCTTCTTCACTCAACATACATAGCAGAGGTATGTACCATGGGGTAGAACAGTGCGCCATCTATTGGTTAAAGTACTGCTGATTTACAACACTCCCACTTACTTTTACAATAGAAATAAGACCCAAGAAATAATATGTTAGAGCCGTGCTCTTCTTAACAAATATCGAGTCTGTAAACAACAACAAAAAATGTAAACTTGTTTTACATTGTTTTTCTGGAACTCTTTTTCACAGACATTTTTTCAAAAAACACATTATTCCTTTTACATTTGTTAGAGCCTACTGGAACTCTTCTTTCAGAAATTGCTTTGACCAGGCAGCGTTCTTCGTACACCTGTCAAGCATTTTTAAATAGGGAAAAGTCCGATCTCTCCCCTGAGATATTCAAATCTTGGCCTAGCCAGTGGCTTGGTAAAGATATCTGCTTTCATGTCATTTGTTGGACAATATTGCAGTTCTATTTGTCCATTCTGCACACATTCACGGATGTAGTGGTAGCGAATGTCTATGTGTTTGGTCCTAGAGTGATTCACAGGATTCTTGCGATTGCGATGGCTCCTTGGTTGTCTTCCAGGATCACTGTGGACATAAGACTCCACTCCAAGATCACACAGTAGTCGTTTCAGCCAGATTCCTTCTTGAGCTGCTTGACTGAGTGTGATGTATTCAGCTTCTGCTGTTGACAGTGCAACTGTTGCTTGTTTCTTGCTGAGCCAGCTCACCGCTCCTCCGCTCAGTAGAAAGATGTTGCCTGTTGTTGACCGGCGATCATCCTGATCTCCAGCCCAGTCAGCATCTGCATATCCGATTAAAGCTCCAGAGTCTGACCTCTGATACTTCAGAGCCAATATTCGCACACTCCCTTTCAAGTATCGAAGTATTCTCTTTACAGCAGTCAGATGTGAAGTGTCCGGATTTGCGTTGAACTTTGACACATCACTCACAGCTTGAGCTATGTCTGGCCTTGTCGCCATTGCAGCATACAGCAGACTTCCAACCATTGACTGATAGGTATGTTGGTGTACTGGCTTACTGACACCATCACTCTTCCTCAGTTTGACGTTGGCATCTGCAGGAGTTGCTACAGGGTTTGCATTATCCATTCCATATTTGCGAAGTATGGCTTCAATGTACTGCTTCTGATGAAGAATGACACGGTGCTTTTCTTTATCTTGGATCACAGAGATGCCCAGGATGTAGGACAGCTCACCCATGTCTTTCATCTTGTAGCGCTCCTTGAGAGCCGATTTGAGCTCGTTCATGCTCTCAGTTGACTCTGTAATCAGAATCAAATCATCCACATAAACTGCGAGTATCTCGAGCTCTTGTCTTGATCTCACAAACACGCAGGGGTCTGACGTGCTCTGTTTGAATCCAATTCCCATCATGAACTCTGTGAACGCCTTGCTCCAACAGCGAGGAGACTGTTTCATAGATAGATCTTCCCAGTTTGCATACTAGATGCTCCTGTCCTAGTTTGACGTAGCCCTCTGGTTGCTCCATGTAAATTTCCTCTTCCAGGTGTCCATTAAGGAATGCAGTTACAACATCCATCTGGTGCACATGTAGATTGTTTTGCACAGCAAAGGACAGTAATGTACGAATAGAGCTGAATCGTACCACTGGTGAAAACGTTTCATCATAGTCAGCACCATACAACTGTGAGTAGCCCTTGGCAACGAGTCTGCACTTGTATCGTTCCACTCTTCCATCACTATGATGCTTGACTTTGAACACCCATCTTGATCCTACTGCCTTTCTGTCTCTTGGCAATTCAACTAAGTCCCATGTCTCATTTTCCAGCAGTGACTCATATTCCAAGTCAGCCGCTTCCTGCCAGTCTTTTGCATTAGGACTCTCCATTGCCTCTTTTAGTGAGAGTGGTTCTGTCACACGACACATATTGGCATAATGATCAACAGTCACTACATCAGCATACTCATCATATCCAAATCTTCTTGGAGCATTTCCGATTCTGCCACTTTTTCTGACAGTGCTCTCGACAGTGACCTCATCATCTCTTGTTTCACTCTCATCTGTTTTCAAGATTATCTCGTTCTCTGTGCAGGGTACTTTCACTTCCTGCTTCCAGTTGAAGTTTGATTCATCGAACACGACATCCCGACGGATCAGGATCCTCCTTTTCTCTTCATCATACAGGCGATAGCCTTTGGCATTGTTTGCATATCCCACAAAGCGAAGCTTCACAGCCTTTTTGTCCAGCTTCCTCCTCTCTTCATCTGGGACATGCGCATAGGCAATACAGCCAAACACCTTCATGTGACTCACATCAGGTTTTTTGCCACACCATCTCTGATACGGTGTCTCTCACCTTCAGTATAGAAGTAGGCAGCCTGTTCTGTATGTACGCTGCGGTGGCTACAGCCTCTGCCCAGAACATCTTTGGTAACTTAGCATGAGACATGCTCCTTGCTGCTTCAACTAGTGTTCTATTTTTTCTTTCTGCAACACCATTTTGCTGTGGTGAGTGAGGTACAGTCATTTTATGGTGGATGCCTTGAGCCTTCAAATATTCTTGAAACTCCTTTGAGGTGTACTCACCACCATTGTCCGTTCTCAAAATTGAGACGTTCAGCCCACACTCGTTTGTGAAGGTCTTCTTAAACTCCTTGAATTTGCATAGCACTTCATTCTTCTGTTTCATGAAGTACACCTTGCAGCATCTTGAGTAATCATCTATAAAAGTAACAAAGTATTTTGCTCCACTTATAGATTCAGTCTGCATGGGACCACAGACATTCACTATGAATCAACTGCATCTTGCGCTTAGAGCGTATTTCTCCAATCGACTTGAATGGCTTTTTAGCCAGTTTGCCTTCCACACATCCTTCACAGAAGGGAACCTCTTTTTCTGCAGAGAAGTCCACTCCGTTCACCAGACCTTTTAGTTCCTTCAGTTTGGTAGTACGACCGAGGCGCTGGTGCCACAAGCTAGCAGCTACTGATGCACTGTGAAAGACAGATTCACTCCCTTCCACATCCAGCTGATACAGGCCATCAGATCTTTGTGTTCCCATTCCTTTAGGAATTCCATCTTTTCCACGAATGTAGCAGCGAGACCTCTTAAAATGAACTGTATTTCCCTTTTTGGTAGCAGCTCCCACTGAGAATAAATTCCCAGAAAGTTTTGGAACGTACAGCACGTCATACATTGTGACATTTTTTACACTACTTGTCTTGAAAGTCATTTTCATGTTGACATTTCCAATTCCTAGGGCGTCAACCACCCTGCCATCACCGAGTTTCACTGACTGTGCTTTTGAGAACTGCTGGTATTCCTTTAGAATTTCTTGATCACATGTCATGTGCTTTGATGCTCCAGAACAATTAACCATTCAACCTTTTGTGGTTTGTCAGAGCTTTCCCCTCTAGCCACAAAGGCACTTTCAGAGGCATCTTCATCCTCTAACATCACATTTTTGGCCTTGTGAGTTTTATTTTTAGGTTTATTTTTCAAGCTTGGACAGTCACGTTTAATGTGGCCTTCCTTCCCACATTTATAGCATCTCCACGTGCTTTGTCCTGCTCCCACTGCTTTGGAGCCATCCTGCACATTTCCACGAAATTGTGATGACATTGCTGCTGCACCACCTGACGTAGAACCACTGCTATCAGTTGCATTCACTCGCTTTTGTTCTTCATTGATTAATGCTTGCTGAACAAATTTCAGTGTCAGGTTGTCAATCTTAGTTTCCAGTGCAGTGACAATTGTAGCATAACTTGGTGGCAAACCTTTCCCAATAGAGTTACAATCTGGTCCTCCTCTTCAATTACAGCTCCTATTGGCTGCTAATTGATCAGTTTAGCTCTTTCATTTGTTTAAGATGCTCAGTTAAAACCATGTCCTTCTTTTCATTTCACATCTGAAATATTTCTTCTTCAGAAATAGTTTATTTGCCAGAGTATCTCTCTCAAATTGGCCTTTCAGCGTAGTCCACGCTTCTTTGGGAGTTTGACAGCTTGTTATCAGGTACAACTGGGATGTACTTACATTCAGCACTACCATGGAGAATGCTTTCTCCGTCCTCTTAGTGAACTCAGCTCGTGCTGCTGCATTGGCATCTGCTGGTAGTGTGTCCTCCTCTGTTAGCATACGCCACAGTCCTTTAGCCTTTAGCAAATGTTCCATCTGAAACTTCCATGTTGCCCAATTCTCTGGTCCGCTCAGCTTGTCAATAAACAGCTTGTCATCCATTGTGTATTCCCACAATACTGTTTATATTCCACAATATTCAGTGTAATCCAGCTTTTTAGCGACGCTCTGGGCCCATAACCTATTGTTTTAGAACAAGCTTTTATTTCAGCCAGCATATACACAGCACACATGTGCTGAAGCAAAGTTACGGAACACTGGTAGAGTCTTCTTCACTCAACATACATAGCAGAGGTATGTACCATGCGGTAGAACAGTGGCGCCATCTATTGGTTAAAGTACTGCGATTTACAACACCCCAGACCTTGAGTCTCACTCTCTTTCTGACCATGTCCTTCACTTCATACGGTCCGAATAGATCTACCGTTGTGAACTCAAATGGTCTGGCTGGCTGCGTTCGCTCCAGTGGAAGGTCACCCATTATTTGCTGGCACTTTCTCGCTCTGGCTTTTCTGCAAATCACACAGCTGTCAACAACTTTCTTAGCCAATCTTCGGCCCCTTATAATCCAGGCTTTCTTCCTCATCCTAAGGAGTGTTCCCGCTACCTCCTCATGGTTTGCTTTGTGGGCCTCCTGAGCTAGGAGAGTGGAAATCCAGGCTTCCTTTGGTAGGATTGGTACTGCAGTTTCCTCTTTATTGAAGAACTGTATTCTTCCTCCACATAGTAACAATCCTGTCTCATTTTCTTTGTACACAGCCAGTCTGTTAAGGGTAGTGTCATGAAAGGTGACACCCTCCTGGGCTGCGAGGAAAAGGTCTCGAAGTGCATCTTCACACTCTTCAACGGACAGAACGGCTTGCTTGGCTTTGGTCTTAGCCCCCTCCTTCGCCTTACTGACACCTGAGCCCTTCATCTTCCACCTTGTGGCAGCCCTCCACACCCAGGCAATGACTCTGACCAGTTTAGATAAAATACTGAAGCTCCTTTCATCAACAAGTAGCTTAACTACTGAGCCAGCAGGGGGTCTGCGGATTGGAATTTCTCCCAGACAGTCAGAAGTCTTTGGCTGAGTCACAGGTTCATTGCAGTCGGGGGTTTGCAGCGCAGTCCTATGGGTTTTCTTTTGCGCTCTGGTCACTACTGCTGAGAAAGCCTTCCTTTGAAGTCTTTCTATGCCCTCCTTGGCATTTGCTGCAACCTCTTTAGCTGACTTTTTCGGCCACTCGTCCATCGGTCTCCTCAGGAACCGAGGTCCATTTTGCCATTCTGAGACCTCATTGAGATCCTCAGGAGCCGCTCCTCTAGTTATTTTGTCAGCGATGTTTACGTCTCCCGGGATCCACCACCAGTCCTCAAGTGGTCCAGCCTTCCGGATTTCACCAACCCTGTTTGCAAAGAAGGTCTGGTATCCATAACTGTCTCGCTGAATAGCTCCCAACACAGTTTGGCTATCCAGTAGGTGGAACCAGCGTTCTACTTCCATTCGGCTGTGCTTTTCGATGTGTTTTCTGAGCCGGGTGGCAAAGACTGCACCACAGATTTCTGCTTTGACTGGTTCGCCTTTCTGGTCCAATGGGGTGAGCTTTGCCTTGGCTTCGACCAATCTGACCTGGATGCCTTGCTCGGTTTCCCACCTGAGGTATACCACAGCTCCAAAGCTCTTGTCGCTTCCATCGGAGAATGTTATTCCCCAAGGTTTTCCAACCCAGCCAGCTGGTGTGAGGCTCCTGTGGAAAGTGATCTGGCCAAGATGCACATACTCCTCAAACAGTTTGATGGCTTCCTTCCGGAGGTCTCCAGAAAGGGGCTTGTCCCAAGTGTCTCGGGTCAGACTTCCACCTCCAGCCTCTTGGAATGCTTTTCTGACGAGTATGGCTCCTTTCTGCTTAGTGGGTGAAACAAGGCCGATTGGATCATAGAGGCCAGCTACCTGGCTTAATAGCTCTCTTCTGGTCAGTGGGTCAGGGGTATTTTCTTTCACTTCCTTTTCAAGGAGGTCTTGGCCTGTTCTTATTTTCTTTCTCCTTCTTGAGAAGTTGATTGAAGATATTATGTAAAGCTTATCCTCCTGGACAATGTATCCAACCCCTAGGGCTCTACTTTCACCCTCCTTCATCTGGTTTGGAAGTATAATGACGCCGCTTTCCCTTGTTGATTTTTCTGATCCAGGTCCTTCTGCCTCCCACCTCGCCTGCCTCCCACTTTGCCCTGACCGGACCCATGGCTTGAGGAAAAATCCACCAGCTCTCAGAATTTCCTCCACGCCTTTTGTGGTCTTGTCCAGCCTTTTTGGGTCGCAGTGGGACGTCAGGATATCATCCACGTAGCTGTCCTCTTCTATAACTCTACGCTCCTCCTTCAGGTGAGTAAAGATTGGCAGCCTCGCCGTCTCCCGCATAGCCAGCTGTGCTATGCATCCTGCTGGCCGATCACACATGTTCACTCTAGTGATCGCATACTCTCCAATCTCCTCATCCTAAGTATCTCTCCATAGGAATCTGTGGAGGTGCATCTCTCGGTCTTCCAGCCACACCCATTTTTTTGATGTCCCCCAAAGCTGCAAAAACTCCTCTCCTGAACCTGAGTAAAACTGCCCGGATTGGATTAAGGACATCAGGCCCTTTCAACAGGAGATCGTTCATACTTAGACCCTTGAATTTTTGGCTGCTATTCCATACGATGCGTATTGGTGTTGTCAAAGAGCGGGGATTTGGTGCTATTAAGTGGCTCACATACCACACCGGTCCTATCCAACTGTCAATACTCTCCTTGGTAAGTTTTCTCGCTGCTCCTCTTGCAACCATTTCATGCACTTGCGCCGTGTAGGCAGTCTGCCACTCTGGATCCTTCCTGAGCTGTTTCTCTGTCCTCAGAAAGGTAGCCTCCACTGCACTCCTGTTATTAGGAAGAGAAGTCGGGTCCTCAATCCAGGGATACTTTGAGTCCCAGTGTGGAGCATCGCTGTGGGCGTCCGCTTTTACATACGTGAGACCTTGCTTTATGATTTCAAGCTCCTTCTCCTCATTCAATGTCATCTCCTTTCCCCCTGGTTGACAACTACCGCAGCGACATCCACCACACTTCGGTTCACAGGCTGCTCCGATGCTGTCCCATTTCCACCATTCCAGAAACTCTCTGCTAGCAACCGTGGTCTCAGCCTGCCTCTCTCCTCTCTCAATGATCTCTTCATATTTCACAGCAGCTGTTCTCATCGAGCGGGCGAAGTGCGTCTTAGATCGATGTGCTGCCATGTCCACTTCCTCAAGGAGATCCGGATGAGCTCCTCCTACAGTCTTTCCCAGTGGGCCATCCCACAGGACCAGGTCTCCAACGATCTTCACTCTTTGAGGGGCAAGTCTACCTTCACGGTGGCTAATAAGTAGTTCAATGCTCTCTGGTCTCTTCAAATCCCCCAGCTCAGTTTCTGGGAAAAACCTCCTCAACTGTTCAGGTTTGACGACTCTGTGGACTTTGGCTATTTCGTTTAGCCCATAGCAGATGAGTCCGTGGGCTTGTTCCGTCCCCCATGGTGTCTTGACCCTCACCCTGAGTAGATATCTCATGGTGGCAATCTTCATAGCAAGTCCTCCGACTCCCTGGATAACTAAAGTGACCTTTTCACTCCTCAACTTAAGTCTTTCAGCAGCTCTGTGTGTGATGTAGTTTGTGTCCGACGCTAAATCAATCAGAGTACCAATTTTCTGACCTGCATTGGCAGTGACTTCTAGCAGCATCATAATAACCGGTAGCTCTTCCAATCCATTCATCGCCACCAGTCCCAGCTGCTCCTTCTTTGCACAGTTTGTTATTGCAGTCATGTTGGTAAAAGCCCGCATGCCTTTTCCTGCCATTTCTGGGGAGAGTTCGGCCATAAATTTTTCCTGTTCCTCTGTAAGCTTAGGCTTTCTCCTCCTGTCTTTTCCACCTTTGTCTTCCTCGCTTCCCCTGGATTCCCCTTTTGGACAGAGAAAGAAATGATGAGTTGATGAGCTCCCCTTTCTGCAATCCTTATTTCTGCACAGGTAGGTTCCTATACATTCATCCTCTTCTCTATGACATCCCAGGCACTTTTTACATGCTCCCAGCTTCTTCACAGCGCTTAATTTCTCAGCCAGTTTCAATCCCTTGAACTGCTTACAGAAGAAAACTTTCTCTTTATGCCTTTCATCTCCACAGACGACACATCCTTCTTCCCATGTGGAACGTGTGAAAGCATGTTTTCTTTCGAATTTCCTCTCTTGCCTCTCTGGCTTCTCAGTTACTCCGAGCTGTTCCAATTTCTCCAGAATTTCCTCTTGAGTTTTCAGGAAGTTTAGGAGGCTATCAAAATGATTGTCCCTTGTGACATTATTGCTGGGGTTTACCATGAATACAAGCCAGTCTTTCTTTACAGGGTCCGGTAACTTGCTTTCAATCGACTTGGTTACCAGAGGGTTCTTGATGGCTCCTGTGTCCCCGAGCTCCGTGAGGTCTGCCAGAGCCTTCTCAACCGTTTGGATTAAGTCAATCACCTTCCTTGGCTGATTTGTTCTTAAGGCAGGAATTTTCTCAAGTTCTTCAATTATCTCCAGGGCTATTGTAGTTTTATTTCCAAATCTGTTTTCCAATACACGAAACATATCTTGAGCTGTGTTGTATGTTGATAGGTGGAGGTCACTGGAGATTTTCCCATCCACGCTGTCCAAAAGTTGTATTTTTTTCACTTCAACTGAACCAGTGGGTTCTCCCTGCTTTTGTAGGCTCTCCCAATCTCTTTTGCAACCATAAAATCTGGGCAGACTAGGCGGCTTAATTCTCACAATTGGTGCGGTGTGTGCAGCTGGTGTGGTTGCTATTCTGGCGGCCGCCTCAGCTCTTTCCTCCTTTGCAATCCTTTCTGCTACGGCAAACTCTCCTCTTCTTCTTTCAAGCTGATTCTTCATCAATTTAAGGTCCTTTACTCTGCCTCCTAGAACAGGTTTCTCCTTAGGTGGAATCCACAACTCCCAAGCCACTAGGCTTTTAGTAGCTTCTTGGACCAGCTCTCTCATGAAGGTCATCTGAACTTCATAGCCATCTTGATTTACAGCAGTGACCGTTAATGCAGCAGCATCATCACAAGCTTTCTCTGCCTCCCGGATTGCAGTTTCCAGCTCATCCAGCCCATAGCATGACCATAGCTTGGCCTGAACCAGCTCCCTGACTTCATCCAATTTAGTTTGACAGTTGCGAAGTGTTTTCTCCAGGTCAGCCTCCTGCTGCTTGTCAAGCTCATCTTCTTCACCTGAGTCCACAAGGTCTGCTATTAAACCAGCCTCGTAATCATCATTTGCTTCACAGAGCTTTCTTGCTTCACAGGTGACTTTTTTGAACTCCTCTTGTAGTTCAGTTTTAGCCATGCTTTGTGCTGCTCGGGTGAGAAAATTAACTGCTTTGGTGAAAGCAGTTTTAGCCACGGTCCTTTCCTTCTTCAGTTGGCTCACTGTCTTCCCAAAAGCTTCCTCCGCCATTTTGTGCTCATTAGTTTGTAACTGAGTCCAGTTTCCCTCCTGCTTAGACAGCTTCTTTCTTGATTTTTCTCAGGCCTTTAATCCTTTATTTGTCTTCACTGCCATGCGTGGTTTTCAACTGAAGAAGGAAAGGACCGTGGCTAAAACTGCTTTCACCAAAGCAGTTCTGCAGGAGCTCCTGCAGAAGACGGTGAAATTCACCGAGCTCTGTACGGCTCTGAATGGTCTCATGAACCCATAAACGACGACGAGCATTCCGACGTCTCTCCCTCTTCCACAACAGGTAAAGAGATATGATGCTCGTAATGTCGGCCATGGTTGTGAATGAATTCA